>JAWLRI010000923.1:1342336-1365069 GCA_034781795.1 Crypturellus tataupa | reverse complement strand
GGGCCCCGCACCGCGCAGGTCCAGCTCGCGGTCGCGCACGGCGTTCGTGTACTGCGCCGCCTGCTCGATGAGCTCCGCCGTGAGCTTCACCATCGCGCCGCCAGGCCCGCCAGCCGAGCGCCGAGCGCGCGAGCGGACAAGCCACGCCACGGCTACAAGCCACGCCCCCAGCTCCCGGCCACGCCCCCTCCCCGGCCCCGCCCACGCGGGGGTGGTGGCGCCGCGCGCTGGGGGAGCGCTGCCGTTCGCGGCGTTTTGGGGCATTTTGGGGCGTTTTGGGGCATTTCGGAAGCCAAAGCAAAGGTTTTTGCCACCAGTGCCCCCCACCTGCGGGCTCCGGCGCTGCAGATGGCTGGGGATGCGCCCTGGCAGCCCGCAGCAAGCGGGGAGTCAGGCTAAAGACCAAGGAGTTTTTCCAGAAAACAACTCCTATGGGTTTGGCACTGGTGCCAGGAGACAGGAGAAATGTGTTTGAATAGATGGGCTAAATGCACGTTTATCTCGAGGAGGCAGCCGCTGCGATCCTTTGAGCACAGTGGTGTCAGAGGGGCTTTAACAGCCCTGAGCGAGCGCCGCAATAGCTTGGATAAATAATCTGCATTTTATTACTTTCCCGGAATGGTTTCCGAGGGAGTCAGATAGTGTCCTGGGAAACGCTGGAAACCGCTCGTGTTGCAGGAGCCAAACTGTGCAGAACTGGCACCATCCACCGCAGCCGGGACTCGCGAGGGCTGAAGCTGAGCTGCTGCGGAGCCGTCCTCTTAAACGGCACTGCTTCACCAGGGGGTATTTTAAGCTATGCCAACGATGCGAGGGTAAACAGACCTTTTTTTTTAGCATTTCGGTACATCCAAATATACCCCCGAGCAGTATTTAGAGGCAGCCGCTGTGAGGCAGAGCAGAGAGTCGAAGCTGCCGCAGCCTCCTCCTTGGCAGCTCCGTTCCGGGCTGCGCGACACACCAAGGGAATTAAAAGCTCTTTATTTCACAGGCCGAGCGACAGAAGCCAGAACATTTCCCCCCCGCTTCTGACCTCTGGTTTGGCCCGAGACCAGAAGGCAACGCTGGAGCAACAGAAGGAATGAGAATATGTGATGAGCGGCTGGTTAATTCGCACTCGCCCTCTGATAAATGTGAAGAGCTGGGAGATAGGGACCGCCAGCAGCACGGCTCACAGCACCGTCCCTGGTGGGAGGGTTCGTTTATTTTATTTCTTCACCGGCACCTTGTGTCCCGCTGAACGCTGCAGAACCACCATGAACCCGAAAGGCTCCAGAGCTGCCTCTGCCCCCGGCACAGCAGCCCCCGGACTTCACCAGCCAGCGGATGGTCCCCGAGGGCGCAAACTCTGAGCTGGGACCAGGGACGTGGCAGGGTAATAATCCCTAATCAATACTAATAGCAAAGCAATAATAGGATCATTTCTGATTGAGGGCCCTGGAGCTCTGTGACAAGGGGGGACATTGGAGATGCCCATTTGAAGGTAAAAATCTTTACAAGAATAAACGTGAGGTTTTGGCACAGGCAGTTCATACGCAGCATTGTCCACAGATGCTCTGGGCTGATCAAGGACCCAGGGCAGCTTCGTTGGCCAGCAAAATAAAGGTTAAAATAAAGGTCCTCACCTGCCACACTAAATTTGGGAAAAAAAAGCAACAATTCATTTCTCGGGGGAGATCGATAGTTTATTAACTTAAAGGTCAGTTCCCCAAAGCTCCGTCTTTGCTTGGTCTGGGGCCGCTCGCGTTGGGCCCGATGGCAACTTTGTCCCCTCCTCGTGCGGTGGCCTGAGCTCCCGCGGTGCAGAATATCACAAGCAAAACCAAGCAGGGATTATCCCGGCTCCGTAAGGAACTGGCCACAGTCTGTACTGCGAATTTCATTGGCAAAAGGTTTAGCTTGGTAAAACTATTAACAATGAAAATCAGAACATGCAGCATAGGAAGTAATTGTTTACATATGTCTCATGAAAAGAGCATCTCGGTAAGGTTGGAGAGAGGTTGCAGAGAGAAGGATGTAACACACTAAAGATTCCCCACTCCCTATACAAAAAATAATCTACGGAGAAAAACAAGGACTGTATAAGTTATTTTTTTTAAAAAATCTGTAAAACAACATAGTCAAGGATATTTTAAACACAATTATATAAACACCACATGACGTATTATTAAGAGAGAGCATGAAAAGGTTTGATTTTTGGGAGGGTTTTGTAGAATTTAGAGTTTCCTGGCTGGATCTCTGGAATATCTGCTTTTGGAACAGGATCAGTGTCAAGAAAAATCACTGCCGTGAATGGGCGTATTTTCTGAGAGAGGTGGGTATCCCAGCAAAAATACGGGAAAGATCGTAATGCAAAAGGCTGGGAGAGGTGATGGGGAAACCCCGCAGGACTCGGCAGGCACCGGAGTTTTTCCCACACACATTTGCATGCCAAGCAAAGCCCCGATGGCCTTGCTGGGCTAACGAGCCTGCAAAGTCACCCAAATCCCTGCAAAATCACCCAAATCAGCTCTCGCTTTGGTCCTCAAACCTCCAGTTATTGCCCTGTTCATGGCCGGAAAGAAACAGCTAGTGAGTGAATCCGAAAAGGGGGGCCAGAGGTGGCTTCTGGCACGCTGCCCAATTCATCGTTTTGCGTACGCACAGGGCACGGCGCTGGCTGGTTGCAATGCGGGTTTGTATCAGAAAAGGCTACCGAGAGCGGAGCCAGAGAGGCTCTTCCTCCGCGGACGTGCGACGTCTTCAGTCCTTCGCAGCGTGGGCTCCTGCCAGCCTCTTGGAACGGGTAAATCAGCAGGATTCCTGCCAAGGACCGAGCCTGGGTGCGTGGATCGCGCCCTGGTCCCTACTCACGAGGAGTGTTTGAGAGTGTTAATATCACCGCTTGCTTGGTACCTTTTAGGACTTAATCTTTCAGGGTACGATCCACTCGGGGCTGAATGTATCGCTATAGAAACACACCAACAGTGATATTAAAGCTATCAAACTTACAAGCGAATGCTTGACAGCACCATGTAAACTCTCCCAAAGCTGAAAAAATAAACTTTTGTCCTAAACATTTGGCAAAAATGGGCTGGCAGTTGGAAGTCCTCGATGCAGCTGCTGAACTTTACCCAGCCATAAGACACGTCTGACAGCAGAACTGCACAAACAGCTTCTTTTCACAGAGCTTGTTTGATTTCACCATCTCACAGAAAGTCTTGTCAGCTGAGAGGCCGAGGCAAGGAACAAGAGAAAATGAGAGCAGATTAACATTTTAAGTAAACAAACATTGCACGTAACAGGCAGCGCAAATCCAAAGAGAGAGAACTGAAAAGAAGGCGCTTTTTAAAGGGCCTCCTTCACATGGCTTTAATGAAGGGACAAAGAAACTTTGCAGTGAGTGGGAGAATTAGCCTCAAGGCTGAAACGTAATGAAATGCAAACACTTGCATGCATCTGATATTCAACATCTCTGCCCGGAGGCCATGGATGGAGTCCGCCCTGTAGCTTTAGGCTGCGGCGGGAATCCCCAGAAACCTAATTTTTGCAAGTGGGGAAGGACTGCAGTGCGTGGGGTTATCCCCTCGCTCCTTACCGTTGGTGCAGGTCTCGTTCGTCACGCAGGAGCCGCTGAGGAGGCTGAAACCTTCCTTGCACTTGATGCAGTTCCCGGCAGACCCTTCGCACGCCAAGCAGTGGTCATCGCACCTGGGGAAATAAACCCGTGTTGTTCTGAACCAGCCTGAGCCCCTGGCCTCAGCCACCCCCGATAACCCAGAAAGGGGGGCTGCAGGCACGGTCAAACCTAGAGCGAACCAGCGCTGTGGAAAACAGGGACCCTCAAGATGCAAAAGTTACTGCTGTCCAGGGAAAAATGGGTTCAGAGGGTCCCAGCTTAGCCCCTACTAACCACACACGCTGGCCCAAACTGCTCTCCTGCTGCCATGCCTGGAGCCTGGAGGAACATGCATGTTTTCCCCCTGTCATCCCCTTTGGAAAACAAAGGGATGCAACAGGGACATGGGACCCCCAGCTTGGAGAGAAAAATCCCAGCCACTGGTTCCTCCTTGCTGGAGAGCCAGTACAGATCAGGTGTGCTGGGAAAACCTTCCAGCAGGCAGGAACCGGCCTGGAGTTGTTATCACCCTGCGAGACACACGTTCAGATTCCCCTTTCATCCTCTGCTTTCACGAGGCTGACTCGACTCCCACTCTCCGCTTACAGTTACGATACCCGGGAGCAGGGGAAAATTGCCCTTCTCCGTGTTGGCCATGCAGACCCACGCAGGGATGGGCTGAGCACTGCTTACCCAGTACCTGGAGGCAAACGGAGCAGGTAGCTCCCATCTGAGATGCCTCCAGGCGCTAGATTGAAGGCTGGGATATTTGTGTAAACACCGGTGTTCCTCCCACGCCTCCTCCAAATTGCCCAGGAATGGGACTTATCCCCGAGCAGCTCCCACAGGGAGAAGCGCAGCTTTGCGCCTGCTAAATCCGCATAGGAGGGGAGCCCATCCCGCTTCTCTCCATTACTCCCTGTCCTTGTGGAAAGCGCCAGGGTGGTGGTGATGCCACTGGCGTGTCACTGGCACCGCCGCACCACCCGCCGTGCTGGTTCCGTACCTCTTGCAGACCTTGTGGGGCAGCCCGTGGCTCTGGCCGGGGTAGAAGCCCTCGGGGCAGGTGGGGACGCAGCGCCACTCCGGCATGGGGGTCTCGCGGGTGCACGCAGCACAGTCCAGCTCGCCCGGCTCTGCGGGGACAGCGGAGAAGGGCATGAGGCAGGTGGGGGACAATCACCACAGTGCACGAGCACACAGTACCCCAGCCCCAGCCTGAGAAGGGACATGGTGACACGGCAACGGCCCCTGGGAAGGGACCGGCGTTTGGGAGCGCACAGACCTCTCCGGGGGATTGGAGCATCTCCGAAACTCGCCTGGGTTTTGCTCTTGCCCATACCCTTCCTGGGGTGACGCAGCGGCCACACATGCAGGGAAGAGGGACGAGCAATGGAAGCGGCAAACGTGCCGGAAAGGAGCCAGGAGCACTGGGAACGCCTGGTTGTGACACCGCGTTACAGCTGGGCAACAAACCACAGCGATTAAAGCAGCATTAGGAGAGGCCTTCCCTGCTCTGCGGTGCAGAAGCGTTTGTGCAGGAAAAGGAGAGAAAAGGCTAGAAAAATAAACGCAGTGAGGTACATTTACACTGACTGGAATAAGAATTAGAAGGGGAGTCATTTTCTTAAGGAATTAAAAGTCAGTTCAGTTCCACAGTTGTCAGCAAGATCAATGAATATTTTGGAGTCGGTGCTATCCAGCCACGTATGAAAAACGAGATTCACACGACTGAGCAAGAAGTGGCTGGAGATCATATTATCATCAGATCTGCGATGATTTTGAGGGCAGATGCAAACATTAACAATGGAAAATAGCTGGACACTCAAAAGGCGAGGAAGACAAAACGCAAAGCGAATACTGAGCAGCTTCCGAACGGGATAGAAGTCAGCAATGTGCAGAAAAGCTCCTATAGGAACGCAGCAATAGCAGCAGGTGAAGGCAAAGATATCTTTAAGCAGAAGGATCTGTAGAGGGGAATAACTGGAAGGACATTGCTGAGGTTGTGATATGTGTGCAGGGGGCACTTTGGCCGGTGCCAGGCAGCACTCTCAGACGCCGATGGCACCCCCAGGTGACAGTGGTGACACAAGAGCAATGCAGAGCTCTCCTCGCTGCCCCCGCAGCAGCCAAAAGGCCAGGCAGGGACACGAGTGGGTCTGGATGGAGTGGTTTTCCATTGCTCAGGCCAGAAACAAGCCCAAGACCAGCTCCAGCCCCGCTGCTTTGTGTCGACGCTGCTGTGCCGCAGAGCTCGGAGGCTCCCGCACCTTTTCCCAAGGTATCTGCGCGGGGAGGACAGACCCTGCTCCCAGGCCCGGCAGGGAGGCGAGTGGCTGCTCTCTGCCTCCCGCCAAGGCGCCTGGCTGGGCAGCAGCTGGGCATCGCGCACATTAAATGCCTGGCATTTTTATATGCTGGAGAGCCATTTAATAGCACTTTGAGTGGGTTTTATAGCCCCCCCTCAACCTTATTAAAGTTCAGACAGATGCAGAAATAAAGAATGGCTCCAATAAAAATGTTAAAACCCCCTCAAAACCTTTCCAATTTGTATATATTCCCACCACCTGGCAGCATGCGGAGGAGAAAGGATAGCAGTATGCTCTAATCATCCTCCCCAGATCTCTGCCAGCCTTTTCCCTCCAGGCAAGGTTATTAACAGGGACAAATGCATAAACAGGCACCCAGGGCAAAGCCCCCACTGAGCAGGGCATGCTGCAGAGCTGCAGGGGTTGCCCTCCTGCCCCTCACATGGGCTGTCTTGACCCTTGGGGAAGACATCCCGCCGGGTCCCAGGTTGTCACATATGGCCAGAGACCCTGGGGCTCTCCACGGTGGCTGCAATCACTGCGGCAGTACCCGTGTGCGTGTGCTGGCAAACCTGGTGCCCACGAACACAAGGGGGTCACAGAGGAGGCCGCGGGCAGAGCACGAACCTGCACAGGTGGGGCAGCTGGCGGGGCAGCTCTCGCAGCGCCGGGGCTCCCTGCTGAGGTAGCTGGCAGGCTGGCACTCGGGCACGCAGCTCTCTCCCACCAGGCTGTCGGGAAAGCACAGAGGGTGTTTGTACTCAGAGCTACTGATACAGTATAAATTCAGGAGAATTTTGATGCAACCCCCTGCAGTTGGGCCTTTCGCAGCGCTACAGACGATGCTCTCCGGTGCTGGGAGCCACAACCCCTGCAGGCTTTGGGGGTGCAGCCGTCAGGGACATTGTCCCCTGTTTGCTCCCTCGGTTCCCTACTCTGTTCCGGTTCAGCTCAGGGCTCCCGGCTGCAGGCTCTGTGCCACAACCATCCACAGCCACAGCCAACCCGAAGCAAAGGGGAAGACTCAGAGCGGGGTTGCCTCTGCCTCCCGCCAGACCAGGAGGCGGCTGAAAGCCCCACGCTACCGAGGAGATTAAAGTCCTGTCTGGGGCTGAAGGAACTGCTGCAGGTTCTTTAATTAAATGTAAGAGGAAATAGAATTATTTTGCTACGCGGGCAGCCAGCCCAGCTCTCCCACAGGCCTGCTGCACCATTAGGCTCTTTGGAATAAAAGGAAATTGTTTCAACTGTGCCTCCTCCAAAGAGGCTTTTAGTAGCTCTGAGGGCCCCTGGCTTTGAGGAATTAAACTGTTTGGGTTTATTCCTTCTCAAAATGATGCATATGGAGACGCTGCTGTGTGCTGCCCCATGGCCAGCCCCACACTGGGCTGCCGCATCCCTCGGGGCTGGAGCCATCTCACTGTTCTGTCCCACATGGCTCCTGGTGCCAGGATGGAGGGGGGTCCAGGTTGCCTCCAGTCCAGCCTCTGCAGCGCTCACATGAACTGGATGGATTGTGCCCCAAAGGACACGGGCTGCCCATCAGGAAGCCTTTGGGTAGCCTCTTGACACTGGCCCCGTGTGGCTGCTCTGAGCATCTGGTACAGCAGAGAGGGAACATGCTCAGCAAAGCTGCCGCTGCGGGGCCTCAACACGAGAAAGGGGATTTAAAGGCAGAGCTTGAAAGGATACGGAACAATGAAAAGGAAGTACTGCATGGATTGTGTCTCAAAAGTGCTTCCACTTGCGCTTTTTTCACTTTGAGCAAAGCTAAACGCTACTGGATTTACAGAATCAGCCTAATAAGGGCACTGCTAAGTAAACAAAATAATGTGCGTGACCTGCACTGTCCCATTCAGCCAGGAGTGCTTGGGAGAAGCCATCTGAGACTCAAGAGGAAATGCCCCTTTTAGAACATGCAATTTTAATGTTCCCTTTGCTTTTTTGTACCCTTTTTAGATACCCTTGCACCTGCCTTAGAAGCAATCTCAGTGAAAGCACTAGGGACTGTCAAGAAGTTGAGAAGCAGCAGAAGTTCTAGGTAAATGCAGGGCTTCAGGGTCCTGGGGTCTCAGCAGGGCTCCACATCATTGAAGTGCCAGGAGCTGCTCTGTTCACAGGACATCAAATTCGGAAGGGCACTTCCACGTGGAAGGACAATTTCAGCAGGTGCTGCACCAAGCCAACTCGCAGGGAATTGCTACCTCTCTTTCCCCTGGGATTTTAGCAAACACTGACCTTGACCACAGCACAGCACCTGCCAGAGCAGCAAGCCCTGGAGAAAAGGAAATGAAGTTCAGACTGTTCTTGATGGCTAAGAGACTGGGGTGCTACCTTTAAATGCCCAAATCTCTGGCACTTTGTGTCCCAGCTGTTGTACCACTGAAATAGGATCTAGATCTTTAACTAATTCATCCCCTGAAACAGGCTTCTCATCAGTTTCCGAAATTTAAAATCCATGTACAAATGCTGAAGGTATAAACTTGCCCTGGCTGGTATTTTACCTGAATCCATCTTTGCATGCAGTACATCTATCCGGTTCGCCGACACACTTTTTACAGCTTTGATGACATTTAAGACAGCGTTTGTGACCTTTCAAAAAAACAGAGAGTCAGTGAGAATAAAACCCAGACAGGGACTTGCAAACTGCAATCACAGCCACAGAGCCACGTGCAGAGCTGCAGCCCAACACGGTTTTAGCAGCAGCTACTTGGGGAGGAGATGCACGTCCTCCACCCACCCGTACAAGCCCCTGCTAGAGCAGATGACCTCCAAGTGCCTGTTTAGACAACAGGAATATTCAAAAGAAGATGCAGTGAATATTTATGTGACCAAAACAGGTTGGCTTGTATTCTGAACACGCTTCAGAGTCCAAGGGATGTTTCTTTACCCAGGTGGCAGGTCAGCCCCTGCACACCAAGAGCTTTTCCTCCTGCACATCCAGGTCTGGGTGTATTTCTAAGCCAGAACTCAGACCTGGAGGTGATTTCTGCCATCCATATCACTTAAACAAGAATTAAATCTTGCATATCCCCATGCTATCGTTCACAAGTGGTAAGTGTCCTTACGTTCCTCGGAGTAAAATCCAGGTGGGCACAGCACCACACACGAGTTCATCTCCTGGTGGTGATAGAGGCTCCTCTTGCACGCCGTGCACTGGTTCGGGCCCCTCCCGAGGCAGCTTTCACATCCCTTGTAGCACCTCCGGCACCTTCTTGCGCCTTTGTCACCAAAAAACCCTGATGGGCACGAGCTCACACACATCCTGTAGGAAGGAACATGGAGAAAGGTGGCAGCTCTTGTGCTTGGTCAGGCAGGCAATGTCCTGCACCCAGTTCTCTGTCCAGCTGCACGCTACCACCAGCCACTTCAGCTAGATTAGGGTTTTCCCACGATGGCCAAAGAGATTTAGGGCTCTAAAGGTGCATTTCACAAGTCACGTGGGACCTCAGCAACCCATCTCTTGGGCTCCGGAGCCCATCAGTGACTCCATGAGTGCTCCTGCACACACACCATGTGGGGTCAATTTTTAATTTGAGCAGCATTAGGAGAACACGGAGGAGCCTGTTACCTGCCACTTTTCACACTCCCAAGGCTGTAGTGGATGCAGTTCAAGCACTGGTCAGCGTTGGGACCGTCACATCCCTGGTCGCCGCACTCAGGATGGCAGAGACCTTCAAGAGAGGAGAGATTTCTGCTGAATGAGTTTTTCCAAGCTCTTCTGCTTTGGGTTTTGGTACAACAGACTGTTTGAGTGTATCTGTCTCAAAAGGGTGAGGGAGAGCGTTTGCCTGTGCCCACCAGCCAGCCCCAGCTGCAAGGATGCTCCCAGCCCAATCTCCAAGGCTGTCCTTTCCCAGCCACCCTCCCTCCTTGACCCCAAGCCGGGTTCTCCAGCCTATGGAGAGGGCAGGGAGCCAAGGAGCCTTCTCCCATCTCCTTGCATCCTCCTGCGCCTGCCGGGCAGCCTGTGCCCCGCTGCAGCACTCCTGCTGCAGGCCACTCGCCTCCCCTGCTCCTTTTATCCTCCCCAGCAAACATCCCACGCTGCCTTCCTTCAGCTTCCCCCGGGCAAACACGCGTGGGGGCAGCGTTGGAAGAGAGAATGGGGCCTTTGAAGCTATTAAAGATGAGCAACATCTCCAGGGCCAAGCTGCAGCAATTAAGGCCCGCACACATTTCCAGACCCCAGTAGGGTCAGGCTGGCGGGCTGCCAGGGGACACTGCAGCCGGGGCCGAGCACGCGGATACCCCAAGCACTCTGGGCTTGCAGGGCACCCCCTGCCCACATGTGCCCAGCTCGGCCTGGCGCCACGGTGCCCGCAACAGCATCAGCACCAGCCCCGATGGCCCCCAGCAGAGCAGCCGCAGGCGGCTCTGTGCCGGCCGGAGCTTCCCTCACTCCCCGTGTCCGGCGGGGGAGGCGGGTACAGGATCTTTTTTTACTCTCCAGACGCCTTCACCGCCAATTTGTGGTGGGAGCACCGGAACAGGGTGTTTTTCCTAGCTTCTAATTTCCGCGCTTGTCGCGGTGCCTCTGTCAGCCGGGGGTCGGCAGTGCCGGAGGTGGCTGGTTTGCTCGGTGCTCCAGCATGTTCATTCCAGATCCAGCCTCCCTTCTCCCGCCACATGCACCACGGAGGGGAGCCGGAGGGCTGGATCAGGCGGCTCTCCTGCCCCGTACTGTCTGGCTGCTCACAGCCCGGCTCCGAGGGAACTCACCCGGCCCAACAGGGCCTGGGAAGAGCAACCAGGATGCTCAGTCATAGTGAGTCCCAGAATGCTGGATTTGGAGCCCCAGCAGAGCCTGCAGGGCCACAGGATTTAGCTGCATTGTGCCCAGGCTTATGCCGTCTCCCAGGGCTGGGAAGGGAGGTTGCACTGACCCTGACCTTCCTTCCCTGTCTCTAGGGTGGCCCTGGCTTTTTCCTGCCTTGCACTGCCCCAGCCTCTGACAGTCCCTGTGGTATGGGAAGCCCCACCAGCCCTTCCTCACTTACCTGCGTACTCCTCCTCCTCCTCCACAATCTCCATCTGGCTCTGGAGGAGGGCGGCCTTTGATGGCTCCATCTCCGAGGCCGAGATCTCGAGCATCCTGGAGCGGGAGTGGTGGGAGCTGAGCGTGTTGTAGGGGTGCTCAGCTGTCCCGTAGAAAATGAGGCTCCACTCCTTCAGCTTCCCTGCAGTACAGGCAAGGTCAGAACCCTGCCAGAGAACCCCCGCACGCACCTGCCTGATGCTCCCACCCCCTTTTTCCTCTCTGGAGCAGTGGAGACACAGGGGATTTGCAGGCAAAGCACCATTTTAGGGTAAACCGGGGAGCAACAAGGACACCGACCATCTCCTAGCAAGTCCAGGCTTAGCCATTTACACAGCAATAAAGAAGCAAAAAACATAAACCCAGAAGCCTTCCTTAGCCTGCTGAGCTCTGTGTGAACTGAGATAACAGTTTAAGGTATGTGTGAGGGAATTTTTTAATGCTGTAACTCTTCTCTGATAAATCACACTGCCATCATATACTTGCTGCCCAAAGCACAGAGAGAACCATTGACTCTAAAAGCTACAAAGCAAAAAAAAAAAAAAAAAAAAAGAAAAGAAAAAAACCCACAGGGCTCCTCTGCCAACCTGCATAGTGTTTGGGGAGCAAGGGGGTGCTCTGCTACCTGCTCCATGAAGTGCTGCTGCTTCTTTCCAATTTGGATTTTTTTTTGGAGGCGGGGACAGGTCTTAATTTCTGATCAATACTTTGGAGATCAAGTTATTTCAAGCCCGCGGTGCATTTGGCTTTAACTGCTAATCCCTGCATTTCCAGGAAGGGCTTAACATTTCAAACACTCAAATACCTTTGCTCTCCGTGCCCTAAGTTCCTTTAGGCTACACTTGGAAAGGACTGAAAGGATCATCCACCTGCTCGAGCATTTAAAGTGAGTATTTAAAGCATTTAAAGTGAGTGTTGCCTGCCTGGAGCCTGCAAACATTGGACAGGGAAACTCAGGCAGTTTTAATTGGGAAGGGTTTGGCATAAGGCTCCAGAAAAGAGAACAAATTTACTCTAAAGCTTTGGGGCATTTTGTCACCTCGAGCGACACAGAGCACAGCTGAGATCGTGGTGGGTAGAAGGGCCAAGCCGGGCTGTGCTCAGTGGCCTAGGGCCCACGGGAAAGAAAGGATAAAAATCTCCATGGGGTCTCATTTCCTCGCAGCAGAAAGCAGAGGCGCTGCCTGTTATCTGATTTCCAGTGCTATCGAGGGAGACTTTAATGAGAGCAGGAGTAAGGGTGTTTAAGGCATTTCTGTGTCTGACCAGACGGCAGCCAGAGCGCAGCTCCCCAGAACACTGTCTCCTTTTGTATCAGCGCAGGGGGAGGAAAAAAGAAACGCCCTTTCAAAAGCGCGAACAGCTTTTCTGGCTGTGTGGATGTGGCGGACGGGCCAGAAATCCAGGAAAGAGGAGAACTGAAGACTCACAAGGGAAGGCCTCCCAACCATAACATCCGAGTGCCTGTAAATGTCACCTCCCGACGGGGCTGTAAACACCGTGAGAGGAGGGAATCCGAGCCACGGCCGGGCACTCTGCGCAGGAGCCCGGCGTGCAGCCGGCTCGGCAGCGTCCAGGCATACAGGGTCCCTGGTTGAAGTGACAACCGGGGGCTGCTTGCTGAGAGTATCTGCCCTCTTTCCTCCTACTCTTCCCTCATTTTCCTCCCATTTTTTGCTTTTTTTCCTCCCTGTTTTTTCCCCTTGACTTCAAGCACGTTGCAGACTCTTTAACAGAGCGATTCAATATGTTAATTTGCATTTGCTGAGCAAACACATTGAACACTCCTGTAAAGCAAGGCCCTAGGAAGCAATCCAGCATCCTACCAACACGGCAGCTTTTGGGAAGATTCTTCCCCAATTAGGTCAAATTTACTTTTGCCTCATAATTAATTATTAAATCGGAGGTGAAAATGTTTTTCTCAGCGCAGCATTTCCTGCCCAAGTCTCTGCTCTCCCCTGTACTTGTCATCTCTCCCTGCCCTGCCCAGCAGCCCCTTCCTTGCTGGGAAGGTCTCCAAGGCCCCAGCGGCTCCGTCGTGAGCTCCGCGCATGCTGCCCTGGAGGGCTGCGCTTTGCCTTTTGCAAAAGCATCAACCAAAAACCATAAATACAGGGAAAAAGCAGCTCTGTGGGCGTTTCTCTACCACCACTCCAAGTTCAAAAGAATTCAGGTTAAGGCAAAACCCAGAAATACCTTCCTGCACAATCAACCTCCGCATGTGCCGATGCCAGGGCGTTGCGCGGGAGGCATTTTTAATATCTTTCTGGCTTTCTATCAATGGTAACTTGGATTTTAACACCCCCACACCAGCCCAAGGCAGGATCTTCCATGCCCTGCTGCACCACCACGTGCAGTGGCTGCCCCTTTCCGGCAGCACAGGGGAGACGGATGGCGCCAGCCCGGCCTCTCGGTGTGGGAAGGGGTTAGTGAGCTTGCCCATGGGCCCACGGGGACAGCAGGGCTGGTGACAAACAGGGGGTCAGGCGAGGGACAGGAGCCCCCTGCTAGTACAGTGGCAGCCGGGAGATCAGGATGTCTGTCTGCAGCCCAAGGGGCATCTCGCCTGCGCGACGCTGCACAAGCCTGCCCGCTGTGCAGATGTTCCAGCAGCAAAGCAAAACAAACAAACAAAAATTACAGCTCTCGGCTTTCCTCATTTTGACTCATTACACTTCAATTTTGGAAACCTTGCTCTTGGTCACAGCAAATTTGCTGCCGGGAGAAAACCCATTCCAGGCCCCATGCTTAGCCAGGCCACCAGCCCCTCCAGAGCAAGCGGTTTGATGAAGGTCTGGGGCTCTGTAACACAGCTGCTCAGGAAAGTTTGGGCAATAACATTTCACAGAAACCGGAGTCATAAAAGCCACAAGTTACAGCCACACGAAGCAAGATCCGCCCTTACCTTGCGCCGCGGGGTTGCGCACTTGGGACGGCGTGTCGTGGATCTCCAGGGTCCATTCCCCCGCCGCCTTCTCCCCCCAGCAGTGCACGGTCATGAACTCCCAGCCCTTGAAGCCCTCGTTAGAGTGGTCAAACACCCTGCGACGAGAGCGAGGGGGTCAGGCACCCGTGCTGGACATTAAAGTGATGCCCGCAGAAGTACAAGGCTGAACATCTTAGTTAGAAAAACCAAATATATAAAAAAGGATCCATTTCTCCATGGCCTTGATGCCTCAGCCTGAGCATGAGCTGGATTTGCAGCTCCCGGCCGTAGGGAGCATTCCCATGGGAAAGGGTGCACTGTAGCATGGCTGGCACGTGTCGCTGGCTGCCCTGGGGCACTCCGAGCCCTGACAAGTGTGTGGCTGCCCAAGACAGGCCCCTAAAACCCAAGGAAGCAGGAAGGGACCTGGGGTGCTCCAGCACATTGAGCTGCCAATGCGGTGCTCTGGGGACCCTTTCTGCCCCCCATGTCCTGTGCCCCACAAGCAGTGCTCTCCCACAGGACTCAGGGCAGAGCTTGTGCACACAGGGTGTCTGCCCTGCACTGCCAGAGCCTCCAAGCCCCAACACCTCCTGCACCTGCAAATACCATTTTGCAAGAGACTCACACGCAAAAAAAAAAAGGAAATAAATAAAGAAAGAGCCATTGGAAGGGGGAAGCAGCACTGCTGCTCCTCCTGGTTACAGATAAACTGTGAGTCAAACTTCATTCCTGGAGAAAGGCAACAGGCAAGACGGCGAAATGCAGCACTGCCAACAGCTGCTCAACAGGCAGGAGACACTTGGGAGCCCTCAAATCACCATAAACACTTAGGTTCATGGCTCGCAGTTTACTGAGACACCACTGATTGGGATGCCAGAGGCCTGACTCAGCTCAGAGAAGGCAGTGCCACCATTTCTTTCCTACATTTTCATGAACTGAGACACAGATGTCCCCACTGGTTTCATTTTTCTAGTCCAATCCGGAGACAACAAGGCTGTTTCCACCGCGTGTGCTCTGGCAGCAGCCTCCAGCATTGCAGGATGGAGAGAAGAGGCCAGGCCAGGGATGCTGCCTTCCCAAACTGCATTTTGCCTTTTTTCCCCACCCTCTGGCGCAGACCCGAGTCCCTGCTCTGCAGCAGCTGCTCTTACCGCCTTGCAAGGAGCTGCGACCTGGTGCCCGCGGGGGAGATGAGGCTGATCTGCAGGTCCCCACGGCGCGGGTGCGCGATGCTGATGCGCACCACGACGTGCTCCAGGTAAACCACGTGCTGCTCATACTGGTCGGCGCAGGCGCTGGTGAGCGTGGTGGCACGCACCACGTGGTCGGCGCGGATGTACCTGGCGGGGACAAGCACAGCGTCAGCAGGAGGTGGCAGGGTCCGTCCTGGGGCAGCAGCGCCTGGGGACAGGGCAAGAGCTGCATGGGGACTGGCTCATCCCAGCCACGATTCGGTGCCATCTCTCCTCAGCACTTGCCTGGATCTGAGCCAGGCTAAGGGGCCCAAAAGCCAGCAATTGAGCCCAGCACCCCAATCCACAACACGGCTGACTAAAAGCAACCCAAGCATGTGGGCTTTGCAGGACCAAATACCAATATCACCACTCCAAGAAGGCTCACGGTCCAAGATGCCTCTCAGACACGCTGCTAGCGTGTGATTTATTAGTGGGGACAGCCTCTCTCTGCCCCTTGTTCCCAGACATCCTCATGGGATACTTCAGGACATAAGCTTGGGAGTCTGACAGGGAGCACATAGTTCAGCTTTATTCTGCCTTACTCATTCAAAATAATCACATCAGTTATAAACAGTGATGTAATTCCTGGGAGGACCAGGGAGCATTCAAAAACATCACATGCAAGGACAGCACTTGAAATGCTGCATCTGCTCCTCATTGAAAAAAAATTATTTATATATATCCATATATATATCCATATATATATCCATATATATATCCATATATCCCCCTTTCTTTAACAGACTAGGACAGTAAAGAGGTTCAGGAATTTCACTCCTCCTGAGCAAATGCAGTTTAGCCCCGGCCCTTTCCAATGCTGTCTTTGGAGAACATACTCTCCACCCCATGCAACCCACTCGCTAGGTGAAAGCCCTCAAATAAGCCATGCCCTTGAGTCACCCAAAGAAGGCAGAGGTAGAGGAGGGCCAAGGGTGCTCATGTGGGGGTCAAGACTGTTAAATATGGACCTGCAGTGCTCAAGCCCCAAGAACTGAAGAACTCAGGACACCTCCCTAGCCTGCGGTGGCCTCCCTTGCAGCCACAGTGAGTGAGGGAACAGCAGGAGTGAGGAGGGGAAAATTGTTGACCATTAACAGCAGCAGCTTGAGCCCGTTCATATTTCTGAGGGAGTATCTGCTCACTTTGTGTGTAAGCAGGTGCAGACGACAGGGGCATCCGTGCCCTTTACGCCCCCTTGGCTCAAGGCTGACAGATAAACAGAGGGAGGATGTAAACATGCTTAAATCTGCCAAAGTTTTCTACATTTTCCCTCCCAAAAAGCAATCCAAGCCACATTAAACTGCTCTCTGTATTTCCAATTCTTCCCACAAACACAGTTGTAACAAGGGGCAGGAGGGGCTCCGTAATGAGACATAATTTGAGTGTATTTCCTTTGGCTTCCCGTCTGTGCTGTGCGTCTCTGGTTCCTATCAGCAAGCCACAGACGCTCTGTTTTGTTAAAACCTGGTTTCCTACTGCTTCACAGCAAAAAGCAGCAAATTATTGTATCCTCTATTGCAATACACTGTCCTAGAACAGGAATTTGCTGAATTGCTTTATAGTAACAAAATGCTTTTGAACAAGATGTATGCCTTATGGGCTGCAAGTGCACTTTTTATTAAAATTATCAGTGTAGTGTTTCTCCTTGGTTTGCATTTAGTGTCTCTATCAGACAAACTGCTGTATGAACAAACTTGGCTACAAATCATTACTCTGGCATTCTTAATTCTTTCCAAACAAATTGGTTTTTTAGATCAGCAAATCACATCTGCTATAGAAATGAGGTAGTGTCTTACAGGAGGTTTGATTTTGCCAGATGCTCTAATCTGGCTCAAGAGAAAATTATGCCTCCAATGGGACACTGCAGCCCCTTTCATCAGTGAGCTGGTTGCTGCAGTGGGATTCCCTTGAAAACCTGCTTTCCTGTAGAATAACATCTGCCCACTGGCCTCCTATCCCATCGTAGGGAACCACTCCTGAACCCAGTGCAAGATGAGTTGCCAAGGCAGTTATTAATGCAGCCCTTTCTCCTGAACTCACCTTCCCTTTTAGTGATGGGTCTGGTATATGATTTACAGTTTATAGCAGTAAATACCTTTGCTCCCAGCACTGATCTCAGCCTTTAATGTAGCTGATGAAGAACCATCAGTGTGATGCACACTTGAAATGGTCTGAACTTGACACCCTATTCAAAGAGACTAGGTGTTACCCTTTAACGGGAAGTAGGAGAAGTCTTTGCAACAAGCTAATGGTTTTTGGTGCCTTCAAGGCAAAATAAGCTCTTTTGAGAAAGAGAGATATCAGCCCAAGGCTTCACTGTTAACATGAGAGTCTGTCAGTGAATGCTCTGGTCTCCCTAAGCCATTTCCAAAAGGGCAAAGTGCACTGTCAGCCCTCAAAACTTCCTGCTGATCACACATCTGGGAACTGAGAGCACAGGAAGGGTGATATAAATGACCTGCAGCCCAACTATCTCCCACAGAGCCCTCATCACCATGTTGCAGGCACAGAACCCAGGTGGGCACTTCTGAATTAAGACAGAGGACATCAGGTCAGCTGGGTCATTCTGACTTCAAAATCCCTGAATATCCCTTGCTTGGAGGCATGAGCTCACCTGGAGCTGTGAATCACTGCTTGCCTCGAGGTGCTTGTGCAGAGCAGAGCTTAGCAGGCTTTCTTAGTCAAAACTGTAAACACCACCACATTAGCTCCCAGGACCCTGGCCCTTTGTTTTTTCAACCAAAATAACATGGGATTTTATTATGACTTGTCTTGTTCACCCTGACTCCTAAAGTCCAAAGAGCAAAACACCTGTAATCTTCTGTAGAGTTTATATTCTTCCCTGCAGAGCAGCACAGCAAGTCAGTGAACACAAAGCACAACCCACAGAGAACCTTCATCTTCTATCTCAGAAGCAACATCAGTACCAAGAAACATCAAACAAAAAAAACAGGTGCAAGTTTCCTGGTTTGTCTGGGGAAGGTAGCTCTGAATGACCCAGGATTCAGAGCCAAAGGTCCCCCAGCTTAAGATACCACTCCTGGGAGCATCCACAGGAGCTCTGTTCTAGGGTTGTGCCCATAGAAAGACAGATTTTGATGCACTCACAGCAAGTCACAACTTGGCAAGTCTTTGCAAGGGCACTGCTTCCTCCCCGAGCCCAGGCAGGCAGAAAACCCTGAGCCTGGGCAGTCTCTGCACAGCAAAGATAACTTCATCAAACCCTGACTGCAAGGGGCTACAGACCCTCAGAGCCAGGAGGGGTTCACAGCCACCAGTACTCACTTGGGCACCCTGTCCAGGCTTCCCACACAGACGTGCTGCGGCGGGACGGATTTCCACTTCTTGGCTTCCAGCACAATAGCTTCTGCATCCACCAGACCAAATCCATATAGATGGCTAACTGGAAAGAGAGAAGACTCAGAAACTCGTTCCCTTAAAAACACGATGTCTCGGCAGTGCAGTGTGGACTGGCAGGGCTATGCCAGCCACTTCCTTGCACTGTCTCAAATCTCTGAGCATCAGTCAGCGGCTACTTGATGAACCAAGCAGCAGATGTTGCAGCTCCACCAGTCTGGATAGCTGATGACAAGGAGGCTTTTGCAGAGCTTATCAAACTATAATTTATTGTCCCTGCCTTGTGCCGTTCAACAGCCTGCGATGCAGCTGGTGCAGCTCAAAACCAGTCAAGAGTGGTCACTGGGAAAAAAAACACCCCTAAGATCAGAGCTTTAAGGGCTTTTATTCTGTTTTTTTGCAGACTTTCTTGCAAATAAAATTGCCATATCCAAATGTGAGTCAATAGAGAGAGGACAACACCAAGACAAGCAAAGCAGATGAATTTCTGCTTTGCAGGTCAGTGAAACAATAATTTAAGAAGGTGGTTCTGCAAATATCCTCTCTCAGCTGAGGCCGCCCGCCTGCCTCACCTTTGTGCCCCGCGCCGTTCGTCTTCCAGTCAGCCGCTCGCAAGTGCACAGGTCTTGAGGTCTTCACCAGCAGATGCTGGACATCTCTCCAGGTGAGCAAGGGGCTGCAATGAGATGGACACAGAGTAACCCCACTGCAAGGGGCCTTTGTGGGGCTGAAGCTGCAGCTTTACAGCGCCTCGATGCACTGCTCTGGCATCAGCTATTAGTATCAATAAATAATCACACAGTTATAAAATGCTGTCCTGGCCATGGCTTGTGGTGGCAGCACTGGCTGCAGCACTTTGGGGGAGTGCAGCCCAGGCTGCCCTGAGGGGACTGTCTGCCCACAGTTGAGGATGAAAACATTTTCATTTTCAAGATATTTTCATGCTCCAAGGTGTAACCGGAGCAAATCAGGAATGAGGAATCAGGAACGAATCAAATCCCAGTGCTGGGGACTAAACGCAACAGCTCATTGATACAGGCTGAGGCACGGATACTGCCTTTGCAAGAGTGGTGATAAATACTGCAGGAAGCAGCCAGGGTCCCTCATTTAACAGAAAAATGAAGCTCAAAGTGAAACCAGGGGACCGTGTGCTCATGAGTGCTGGCACAGGGCCCCACTGGCTTTTGAACACCATCCAAGACCCCAGCTCCGAGAGATTTTTGATATTTTTTCCATGGTTTCTCTTATAGTCATTTCTGGAGCATCTTAAGCTTTGATTCAATTTATTCCTTCTCATTAGAATGGTGTGTGTGAGTGAGAACATCTCTGCACCATGCCCTCGTACTTAATGTTGCATTTTATGCCCCAACCACACAATCCAAAAAGTACATCTAACTCCCTTAATGTATTTGTAATGAAAATGACATTTCCTGAAACGTGTTCACCCAGCCTGGACTCTGGGATTTAAAATACAGCCAAATGGCTGGAAGCTGGGAGGACAGGGGGAGACTGATGAAGACAGATGAAGGCAGAGATGCCATGAACTCCATCCTTTAATGCAGTCGTATTATTCTTTCGCAGCGCTCTGCCACCCACACTTACCTACAATTTATTCATAGCTTTGGGAAACAGAGCCATGGCTTGGGTTTATTTTTATTTCCACTCTCTAAAAATAATAATATTGAGATGCTCAGGAGAAAATACTCTGCAGGGACATGTGGGGAAGGCACTGCAGCTCAGCTGGGGCCAGTAACTGGGAAGGAGACGGCCAGGGGTGAAGCACAGGGCTGAGGTGGGGCTCTCACTTCCCACCAGAGCCTGTTTAAAATGGGGAGAGGATTGTGCCGTTCACAGTGCATGAATTTCTGATGTTATACAAAAGCACTCCTTTCTCCTCAGATGAAACACTTGGTGAAAACATCACTTTTGCAGGCATTTTCCACTTTCCAAGACATTTCCTGACATACTTTTTCAAACAAAGTATTTATAAAACTCCTTTCACAGCTGGCTGCCAGTCCTTTGAGTGTAGCAGATGAAGAGCCTGACTTATCTTACAAGTTTTCAACAAAGACCACACGTGAAGAATTAGCTCAATAAAACATACAAAATCACACATAAAATCACAGTGCTGTAGCAAACCTTGCGAAAGAGAAGCAATTTAGAATGACTCAGGCCCATTTCTAGCAGCTCCAGAGAAAACCCCTGTTTTTGTTTGTTTTGTTTTCTGCTTTTGATCACTGGGTACTGAGTACGGAAACACCCCACCCAAGAGCAGACGGAAAGCTCAACTTACTTCGCTTCCAAAGCCAAGGCGATGATGCCGGCGACCATGGGGGCAGAGACGGAGGTGCCGGTGTGGCCATCTGTGCAGCGGTGCCTCAGGTCCGTGGTGACCTGGGGACGGAAGGGACACAGTTCAGAGTGGTGCAGCTGGCTTTGCAGTGAGGCTGTGGAGCGCAGAGCCTCACTGCTCTGGTGCAGGCAGTGGGGCTCCCTTTGAGCTCCACCATATCAAGCCCTTCCCTTAAAAGCACCAGCTCCTGGGATTTTGCACAAATTTCCATTTGTATGGGGGGAAACAAAAGAAAAGAAGAGCATTCCCAGCTTTCGAGTTGCAGAGAAAAGCCTAAGGTTTGAGTACTAAAAACTTGGAGAGCAAATATCGGGATAGAGATTTCCCTATCGGCTTTGGTAATGTGCGGGGCTTGTGGGTGATGTTTTCATTGCCTGAGTTGCAGATGACGCACAGAGACTTTCGTCAGGAAATGTCTTGCTGCAAAGCGAGACCACAAAAGTTGTTGTGACAGGGCAAATATAGCCTTAACAGCAGGGAAAAATATCTAAGACGTTCAGAAAAGGATTCATTAACCCTCTGTGACGTTGCCTTCCTGCTACTTTGAGGGAAAGTTCTCTGTTGCAACACCATGAAGGAAGAAGCCAAATGGGAAACATAAGAGCTCACTGGCTTTTCTTAAAAGCTGTCATCAGAGCCCTCTCACAGCCACCTTTACGTGAGCAATTAATTAAAATAGTCCTTGCTCCTCCTGGATCCACACAACCTCACTGAGCCCTAGTCTTGTCAGGATGCACTCGGATCCTGTTCCGACACGCTGCTGCACAGCCAGATGGGCCTTTGAGTTTAGGCGTGTTTTATTCAAACATATTTGAAGCGATTATCTTAATCAACGCGTGGCAGTAGCTGTCAAGCCCAGTTGCCGGCTCCCTCCCCGTGCCCTTGCTGTGCCGGGGGCCGATGGCAGCCGGTGCCTTTTCCGGGGACGGGAAAATACACAGGACATGCACAGGCACGGCTTTAGAGGAGGCAAATCAACCGGGAGAGGTTGTGCAATGCTGGAGCAAAGCCCTTCCCGCTGCGGCCGGTAGCTGGGGGGCTCAGTTTGAGCAGAATGCACCGGGCTGCTCAGAAACTATCTTGTTTTTGCAGCACAGACTTCCATGAGGCTTCAGAAATCACTGCTAAAATCAAGAGGTCAGATCTGGGCCATGAACTGGCATTGTGCTCCCGATAAATTAATGAAAGCAGAGCTGTCCCAGCCCTGCTGGCACTAATCATCCCCTCCGGCTCCAAGCCTGTGTGTGCAGCGGGTGGCAACGCAGTGGTAGGTAAGGAAACGTCTCCCTTGTGTTTGTTCAGCTGACAAAGTACCGCACGTGCACGCAGTCCAGGCAAGGTCCATCCCTTGCTTCTCTTAACACCGGGCTCCAAATAGCTGAGATACTCTAAGAATGTCACAGTCTTTAATGCATTAATCCTCAGAAAACCTCTGGGCAAGAAGGGCTGTTCCTATTCCTGCTTTGCAGATAGGGAGTTGAGTCCCAGGACACTCACTAGCTCACTGAGGGCACCCAAGGGTGCTGTACAGCAAGGACTTGCATTCAGGTTCCCCACATCCCTGCCACACACCTCCATCTTCCCTCTTTATTCCTATCTGAGGCTAAAACCCTTGAAATTCTCTCCTTTAATCAAGGGGAGGCTTAGGAGACAGGTGAATGTTTGCACACCTTTATGTTTTTGCAAACTCCCAACCCTGCTTTCACCCAGATACAGGAAAAAAGAAAAAAGAGATGCCCAAACTCTTCCCAAGGAAGAGCCATGTGGAGCCATTCCCCTGAGCAATTTTGCAGAATTTCACTAGGGGAAAAAAAAAAAAAAAAAAAAAGAGCAAACTGCATCACAGAAGTAATGGTAGGACCCAGATCTTAGAGACAAGCTCACGAGAAGTCCAACCTACTCTTGAAAGTAAAC
>JAWLRI010000923.1:1309577-1342236 GCA_034781795.1 Crypturellus tataupa | reverse complement strand
CTCTTAGGTACATACCATGACTCAGAATTAAATGTCCAAAAAAAAAAAAAAAAAAGAAAAAAAAGATTCTACCATAACCTTCTACCACTAATCTCAGCAGAAAGACAGAAAGACTGAGGACGAAGGGAAAGGGCACTGGCAATCCACCTGGCCCAACAAACAGCTTCCATGCAGTCAGCACTGAAAGCCACGGGTACAGCCATGTGACAATTCTCATTTCGTGCCACCTCCGTCATTAAAACTTTCACATTTCCTATTCCTTCCATTCCAACAATCTGACAATTTTAATGAATAAATACATAATAAAAGGACTGCCATGCTATTGTAGGTCTTAGCATTTAGCCAAAATCTTTTCAGAAGGAACATTATTCAGCAAGCCAAAATGAGTTTAAATTCATATAATCTCTTTGCTTCCCATATTCTTAGTTTGTGCTATCAGGAGAGCAGAGTAAATGACAACTCCAAATAGTATTTTGTGGAGGTCTTTGTTATTAGCAGCTACTTGCCAATGCATTCGAACAGTTTATGGTTTGGGCTGTTTGTGTACTATTTGTTTCATCTATTCATTTTTCAAACATCTGCTAGGTCTCAACAGTATTGTTGTTCCTCTCCAAAAAGTGTAGCTACATTTTTAAAAGCAGGGAATAGTGAATAATAGATCTCCATTAGAAATTTTCAGATGAATAAACATGAGAATGGAAATCTGTGAAGCTTTCAAAATTCACAGAGATTTTCTGAATACAGTAATATAAATATATATAGTTCTAATTCTACCTTTGTGATGCTTTTGTTCATAAAGATATTCCTGAATCTGTTTGTTCCGATCTGAGAAGTTCTGTTAGATTAAATAAATATTTGAGTAAGAAACATGTCTTTCATAAGCCAGAGGAGTTAAATTGTACCAGCTCAAATTTTTAACTGCTTTGACAACCCACATACAAGTAAAGCCTGTCTAAGTAAAATATGTACATGTTGCAACTGTTTCAATATTATCATACTGGGATGAATCATATACTTGGGCTATTTATCTAGGAATAGGTTCCCAGATAAAAGAGAATTAGTAGTCAATAGTAATCTAATAGCCTCAAAACCAGGTACCGGAGGCACACTTTACAACTGTTAGAAATTCCTTCTCATCTAATAAAGCTTCCTGATCTAGAGGACAACAAACCTTGAATTATACAGTCTTATGGAGAAGACCTCTCCTTGAGGAAGAAGATCTGTGCTGAAAGAAGATCTTTCAGTATATGGGATAATGGACGGGGCTAATACTTTTTACAGCAGAGCGAGTAATCTGCTGTGTGGTGGGGCATGATATCTTGGGCTCCAGCTGGCCTCAAATAACTGGCAGTGCTCAGTGCTGGCCAGAAGGGAGCTGGTGCTACTGGTTACAACTGGTGAAACCAGAAACAGGCACGAGATTAGGAAAGGAAGTGATATATCTCCACGCCAAATATCATATGACCATGAGTCAAACTCTGTGCCCACAAATAGCACTTAAGCCCATTGAGCTTTCCTCAGTGGCAGTGGGATGCGTGGTGGTGAATGTCCCCTGGAGCTGGGATGCCTCCCAAGGTTACTCTCCAGCAGTTAAGAGGAACTCTGATAATAAACTGTTGGGTAGGTAAGAAACCCCAACTTGCACAATAATAGATATGCAACAAGACTATGTGCAGTTCTATGTGGCAGTGTAAAGGCATCTTCAGTAAACCTGTTTACAATAAACTCAGAGTTAATAACCATCCTCTCTGCTGTAACATGCTATTTCATTGCCTTCCATCTTCTCAAATTCATAAATTTTCAGTCTTAAATATAAGTTAAAATATAGTTTTCAATATCTATCGGCAGTCAACACCGTAGTTTAGGAAAACTATTTTATTTTTCTACCTGTGGAATACTTCTGCTTAGTTATTATTTGCAATAATCATCATCACTGTATTAACATTTGATACTTTATAGAATTTTAAATGTAATTAATTTGAATGGGGAAAGAGTCACTTAAAAGTATAATTCTATGAAAGATAATTATTTTCAGTGGTCAGTGTTTACTCCACTACTAGTAATTTAAATAAAGTGCTTGCTAATATAAGTGATTTATATGAAACTAAATTTAAGTACAAAATGGTGCTCTATCAAAAATATGCGTATGTCAATACCTTCCTTTGTAGTCATTTGGATAAACAATACTGCAGTTAAAATATAAGCTAGGCTTTTATATAAAACAGCTGAAGTGCTAATTGTGCCAATTACACTTAATGCAACCATCTTGAAGAAAGAATAAAAACACCATTGTTTTTCTCTTCTTGATGAAGCATTACACTTTATTTTTGAATGCTGTTTCTCTCATTACAAGAAGCTGAAAATATCTGTAATTCCCCATGATTAATCTTACAAAGAAACATTACAAAAGAATTAGCTCTGAGAATTTATGGCAATGATGAGATGGTCAAAAACCTTTCCTGTCTCTGATATTTCATTTGTTGGAGTGTTGAAAAACAAATTTAACCTTGAATATGCTTGAAAACAACTAATTTACAGCTCAGAAAAATAAAAGAGAAACCCGAGTTAGAAGAGCGGCTGACATTGATCCCTCCTTCCTGGATGATGCCCTGTTCTTGGATAAGAAAATGAAAGCAAAGGAGTGGGATGGACTTACAGGGAATTTCACACCTGTTCCATAAAATGTTTATTACTTTCCTCACTCCTGGGAAACACAGCAGTCAAGAGTACCAAAGAGGAAAAGAGTAGCACTCAAAAGGAACAGAATCATGCGGGAACCAGGACTGTGCTATGGGAAAGAAATATAATCAGTTTGGGGATGATAAGGCGAAAAAACAAATGTCATCCTAGCAACCTGAGATAAACTCATGAAAAATGTACTGTGTTTCATGTCAGGAAGGACCATCAGATTAGTACTGAACCAAGATGTTTTTGTGCAGGTTCTTGGTGCAGGTAAACAAATTAGTGTGTGACATGAATACATGAAATATTTCTTCCTTCTCTTTCTAGAGTGGTCTACACATCCTAGCCACCTCTGAGAAACCAACGTGTCAAGTAGTTCAGAGAAACAGTCATGGAAACTGATGCTGATTGATTGATTGAATTTTTTTCTAGTGTCTGGGAAGAGTACTCCAGGAAAGGTATTCTGTATTTTACCAGTGTTTAGTTTGGTTGATAATATATTTTAACTGATAGAAGAGAAATTTAAAGATTTATAAAATAGTATCTGAAAAACTTCAGAAAGCTTTTTCCAGTTCATTTTCTACATTTTTTTTACTCTTTTAAGGTATGGCTGTCATTCCTTGTTCTTGATTTTTTTCATTTGACTCATAAAATTTTGACAGCTTGCTGAGAAATTCACTTTTTCCTTTTGTGAACTCAACATTACACTCATACACGAGGTTTTGTTTCAGTCTGAGCAGCAGCCCAGAAGAGTGTATAATTTCAACACCACAGTGGCTGACACTGAGGTGAACTTTCTTATCCTGGTGTGATGAGGCACACCAGCTTCCTGACAAATGCTAGTTCCATGGAATAAGCTGGTGATAACCAGGAGAGAAACTCATGCAGTCGTGCCAAAGCCCACACACAAATTGTTAATTTATAAGCTCAAAAGATGTCATCATTAGGGGCTGACCTGTTGGAAAGCAGCTCTGTGGAGAGGGATCGACAAGTTAACCGTGAAGGCCATGACAGAATTTGAATGTAAATTATAGTAGTTTCTTAAATTTTAGGCATAGATTTTCTTTGATTGTTTTCTTTCTTGACCTTTAGACATCTTTTAGTACCACCCCCTGCCACTCCTTATGTGTTCACATCTGGAAGTGATATGCATACAGAGTTTCCATAAAGTCTATGTAGATTTGGGTTAGTATTTTTGTCTTTGAAACTCATAGCAATGTTAAATCTCACTGTTTCACTATAATTATTCCTCTGCCATTTGTTTAGACAATCTCTTGTATAGCTTTGCTGCAGTAGGTTTCCATTTAAGTTGAACAAGTTGAACAATACTTGAATGGAATAAAAATAAGTGGCTAAGGGAGTCTTGCACTGCAGTAAAATAAAAATCGTTAATTTATGTTTATAGGGCATTCTTAAAGTAATTGAATAGTCAGATTTTAAATTGACTGAAAGACCAATTTTGATTATTTATTCTGATTCCCTAAGAAAAATCATATTTTTTTTTATGCAGCAGTCCCCAAACCTAATCCAAGAACTGCAAAATCAGATTGAAACTAATCTATGACATGAGCAACTGCCAGTAATTTTTAAGGAAAGATGGGAGGCTGTAGAAACCATAGCAGAAGATCTTAGGAGAGAAAATCTCACATATTTCTTCATTCACTTAAGTTTAAATGTGAAGCTAAAATGGATGCAGCAGACCCCAGTTCAAGAAAATATCAGTTCAGAATGGAGTTTCAGCCTCTATATAGTGCTGATTTATCCTTAGTTGTTAATTTAAAATTACCTCTTCCATAAAAACTTGTTGTTTATATAAGATTTTGGTTAGGATCCTTCCTATATCCTCATCACACTTGACAAATCATACATTTTTCAGTCTATAGGTAACATTCTGCACTCAGGTGAAAACATGTGCCCATAAGTTTCTTTCTTGACAATAATATTTGAAGTTGTGATATTTAATGTTTGGTCCAGGACATAGCTTTCTCAAAGACTAATTGATTGCCACTGCCAGGGAGAAGTCATCATTCAAATGAGTAAATGTAAAATAACAGCAGCTGATAGAAATTCTGGTGGATCTTCTGTAATAACTAACTCAAAGCATTTCAAACAGGCTGCATGGATTTTCCAACTCTTAAACTAAGAGAAAGCCCTGCACTTAGTCCATTACTGGCCCCAAGAGCACTACTGTGTGCAGGGGCAACTAGAGAAATTGCACAGGACCAACCAGCTCCAGGTTGGCACAGAGGTTCGCTCTGGTCGATGTTGCATTGCTCCTTTTATCTGAGGAGCAATGTGCAATCAGGAGAGCCAGAAACCCTATCTTGGATTTGGAGGCATGTTTTAGGTCCTTTGTATTGCATAAACTAATTTGTGTGATGAAATTATACTGGAATTAGCAGAAAAGTAAAAGCAGGAACCAAGCAAGGAATAAGAAAAAATTGTAGTTCTTACAATATCATAAAGTCAAACTATATTAATCCAATCATCTTGCTAGAAGTCAGTGACTAGAAGTCAGTGACTACATTTTTATCACCCACAGTGGGGCAAACTTAGCTGCTTGGTTCTTCATAGATGTGAGCAATGACTTTATTTTACTCATGTCATTCAGGGCATGCCAATTGTTAAAAGTTTGCTTGCATGCCTGAGAGGAAGAGAGAACTCTATCACAATGAAAAAAATCTGCCAGCATCTTAAAAACTGCTATGATTCCCCTGCATTCCCCAAATCACATTCTTTTCTTCTATTAAATATCAATTGTTAGGAATATTGATTTCAAATATCTGCAAGTCTAAATGTAATAATAGGAGAGACTCAACTGATCTCAAAAGCTAATTCATGTAGCACTAACATCTGCAATAGAATGTATTTTTACAGGATGTTTACATTTACAGTATTCCCTTAATAAATGTTTGCTGAAACATCTGTGATGGACTGCAGTTCAATAACACCTTGAAATTCTTTTCATAAGTCACTACATATCATCTATATATGTTTAAAACAGAATGTTGCATTTATCCTTGTCTTTGAGAATAGGAAAATATAACTAGTCAAATATAGCAATCTAGGAAAGCTTGGTTCTTCATTATAAGGCAGCATTTCAGTGCCATAAGTCTGAAAAGGAAAAGTAGTTGAAGTTTTATCATTTTGTATTGCCCTTTTTGTAAAGATGAAAAAGTCCTCTGCATTCATCATGCTAAACATAATAAATGATCAGTTAGGGAATGTTTAGTTTATTCCTAACCCTGATAGAAGTGGAAGATCAAATACTGGAAATTTTACATACTTTTTATTCATTCTGTCCTTGCTCAATTTGTAGGTCCATCTCAAGTCTTAAGAATTCCCAGTTACATCCAAGATTGGGCCAGCTTTCTTCATGATGTGAAACCTGCAGCTCCTCCACATCTAACATGCATTCCACCCCAGTTTGTTCTCTTTATCCACATCCCAGTATCCCACTACCAAAGTAACAATGATCTACTACCACCTTATAATACAGAATCTAGGCAGAAGCCTAATCCAAACACCAAGATTATCTTTTTTTTTTCACTGCTCTTCTAGCATCTCAATCTCACCCATAGGTAGTTTAAGAGTTAGGTTTAAGAGTTAACATTCAAACGCCTGGGCACACAGGTATGCTATATTGCATTGTGAAATATGAGATATAAGTCTATCACATTCACCTCCTGGACTGCTTGTGCTGTCTGTCTGTGTTGTCTCACCAGCAGATATCAGAGTGGTTAAAGTTCCCCAAAAGGAACAAGGCCAGTTAACATGAAGCATACGAAGTTGTATGGAGATCTCATCTACTTCTCCCTAATCAGGCAATTTATAGCAGACACTCACTACAATGTCACACATGTTGTTTACTTATCCTGATGTGTAAGCTCTCGGTTGGCCCTTCACCTGTTCCCAGGCAGAGGTTTGTGCACACCAGACACTCTCTCGCATGAAGGGTACCTCTCTGTCCCCCACTTCCTGGCTGTTGTTGATGCACAGAATCTGCTCAGTCCTTCTCAGGCCCTTCCTCCCGCAGCAGGATCAGGGAGACCCCCCTCCTGAACCTCAGTCATTACCCACAGAGCTATGAAGTCATGTTTGATACTTTGGAGGTCTCCACTGGCAATATCATTGATGCCCCCATAGAAGAGCAGCAGTGCATAATTGTCCAAGGACCAAACAGCCTATTCCAAAGCCTCAAGTCTTCTGGTGCAGCCAGAGCTAGAGCTCTCCTCCTGGTCACCAGCTTCCAGCCTTCACCGTCATGCAAGTTTCTACTTTCTGATGTGATAGTTACTTATTTGCCTGCTCCTCCACTGTGGCTGGAGGTTCAAGAACCTGAAGCTGCAGATTCTTAGAGAAGATCCAGTCAATCATCCAGTTCCTCAACTGCTGCACACCTCCTGCATGCACAGAGACCATCAGCCCAGACCCAGCAAGAAGTTCCAGGCAATCTCTGCAGCCTGAGATCTCAAAAAGTATAAGTTGTCTTAAACAAAATTATAAGAACCTGGCATCTCATGTAATTCAGATTTCAAAGATTTGTAGAAGTCACTGATTTAGAGAGGTTTGAAAAGACTGTTCATATATTATTTGATATTTTGATTGCTCTAGGGTTGTTTACATTCATTACTGTCTGTACATTCATTACCTGTTCCCCTGAGCAGACTTACAAGAAAATCAAAATAATCAATGCTCATATAAAAGGTGTTAGGCAGAACTGGAGAAGTTGGAAGCTGTTTTATAAAGTACCATGTGCCCTTCCTTTCCTCATCATCTGTTATTTCTTTTATACATCTTTTTTTTTTTCATTTTCTTACTGTAAGGCAACATACTCTCCTATGATTTTTCTTTCAAACTACTCCTCAAAGGGGAATACATGCAATTTTCTTGGCTCCTTCCTATAACTACTCCCTGAAGACTTCCTGCTTTTCTCCACGTACACATTCATTTCTGTATTTTGCATTTTGCCATTTGCTTTTCTGACACTGTATTTCCTTCTTCCAGTAGTACTGTAGCGTAGACTAGAGTTGAAAGAGAATTAGGCTAATTTATATCTCAGTATTCTTATTGAATGTGAAGAGCACAAGCAGCTATGGTTCCTGCAGCCTGGCTATAGAAAAAAACTGTATGAGTTGTAATGCCGGGATCATGTACTTGAGGTTTTAGAGCTCCATTGTTTATCCTAAAACTCTTGAGTCCTAACACTCTGTCACAATAACTTTATGAGGAGAAACCTGATAATAGAGGCTTCTATTATTTAATATAAGGAGAACTGATGATGGGAAAGTTCCTAATTATGCTTTTAGTCTGTTATTAGATATATGGTAGAATTCTTGATAGTGATGCAGAAAAAAAAAAAAAAAAAAAAAAAAAAAAAACAGAAGTATTTGACAAATATTCCTAGTTGGGAGCTGGTGAAATATAAAACATAAACCCTTTGATGATAATGATGCTAATGAAAGACTATCTTAAGCTAAAACAACAAAACATAGACACTTTTAATAGTTCATTCAGACAATTTGCATTTAGAATCTTAACAAAAAATGCTTTAGGAGTCCCTAAATCATTTACATTGACTTAAAGAATATTTTAGAAATTTGAAGTTTCAACAGATGAAAGAAAGATTTGATTATGAAATTTAAAACAAGTAAACTATATGATAGAGTCAATTCCACCCCTAATAATCTGACCCTGATCTGAACCACATACAGAAAAAATAAGACTGATAATAAAAAATAGAGAATGTAGAGTAAATGACAAATTTCTAAAAAGGAGTTTTCCTCTGATTGTGGTGTCATCGCATGTTATCTCAAGTTTAGTAGACAGAAATGAAACTGATGTAATTCCTTAGAGCTGTGTAACACATTTAAATAGGTACCACATATCATCTTGACCAGTAGAAGAAAGATATCAGAGAGCCTTGCCCTCAGAGACACCCTGAAATGAACCTGCGGATCATGGTATATTCAGCTTCCAAATAAAAGTTAATGCAGTTTTGAAATGTTTAAAGGGAGAAGTCTGAGGTAGGAGGTCCTGTAATAATTATTGTGGCAACTGCTAGTGAACCACCAGTTCAAGATGCAGATTCAAGATGTAGAAGAGTAGAGAAAAATATGAAAATGAACAAAGATCTGGAAAGCATGTTTTATGGACAGATATGAGTACTTGATTTATCAAGTCTACCAAAGGCAAGGCTGAGAAGGAAGTACTCATGCCTCATAAAATGAGAAGAAGAGAGAAATAAAATTAGTTATTTACGAATGTAAATTCTGATCTTTCTTTGAGGGGAGAGCTGGGAAGATATTAATAATAGATAAACAGAGTTATCTCTTTGAGTACCATATTTTCAGCCATGTATATAATCTCCACTTTGAATTAATGTACGTCATGTTCTTAACTGTTCCAACTCTTTTCAAAGGCCTTGCTGTGATGCTAGCTTTTAGATTCAATGTGCTAATATACGAAATGGTTACAGTCATACCTTCATTGAAAATACTAAGAGGAAAAAATGTAAGTGTTAAAACATAGCCCATGCTCGGACAATCACATGAATATTGCAGGCACATATTATTCTGCTCAGGGAAACAGAAAATTTCACTGGTAATTGTTCATAAAAGGTTTATTTAACTGGAATTTACATTTCTTTAAGTGACACTTCTAGACAGAGAATGCCTAAGCTCTCATTAAAGTACATTTTGTTAATAATTAGATAGTACATATCAATTAATTTGTCAAAGAAAATTTCTTTCTCTCCACCAAACTCTTTTTGCATAAGAGTTTGCCTATATAAGCTTCTTTTTTGTCTGCTGTTCTAGAAAGTCATTTTTAAAAGATAGGTAAAGAATAGAATGGAAAAAAAAGAAAAAAAAAAGAACCTAAGTTTATCCAGTTATGTTGAGCCAACCTTGTTAATGTCAAACTGAAAAAAAGAAAACTAGCATAAAGAAATCAGTTAGTTTGAGTTTAGATTCTGCGTGTTCTCAAACAAAAAAGCCTGTAAAATGGCCACACGTCTCAAGATGTGGTCATACATTCCTGCAGTAAAAATCACTGTGCAGCAAACACAGGGGACAACAACATTTATTCTGATCACTTTTACATCACACCATAACTGGTAAAGACAAGTACGGAGAAGGAGGTGAGGACAAGTCCACAAAAGATTAATTTAGTTAAGAACTACTATGAACTATTTTCACGGGAAAAAAAAAGTCTGTTTGCCTGACCACAGGCAATCTTTATGTTTTAACGTCTTCCGGCAATTCAATATTGTTGGTTTTTATGATCACAGAGAGCAATCCTGTATTCTCAACATCCATTTTGTCTAACCTGCATTTCAGCTAGAGACAGCTATGCTAATTATTCATCCAGGTATCTTCTTTGTGCACATCGTTTTTGTGGCTACAACTGATATCAGCTGAATGGCCAATTAGCAACCTGACATGGCAGTACAAGCTGGCAGTAATTGGACATTCAAGTGACCTGAGTGTCACACTTCCCAAATAGAATACTATCACCCCAAATAATTTATACTAAAGCTGAAATTTCAAGAAAGGGGCTTGTTTGGGAAAAAAATGAGCCAGACTTATCAGACAGCCTAGCCTGTGTCTGAGATGCTGAAGTGGATTCAACAGGGTTGGATCAGTGTGGGAAATAGTGGTTGCTCACAGGGAAGCAGAAGGAGAGGCAAGAGCAGGAGGGAAAAGGAAATATTGCAAAGCTGGGATGCTTTGCTGTGCATGCTTGTTTTTTCAGGTAACTGAAGCCTGTGCAATATTATATAAAGAACAAGGATTTGGATTCTCCACAAAGGGTGATCTACTCAGATGGGAATTATACTGAAAAGCTGCAACTTATGCAGGATGGAGACTCATTACCTTGAGACAGGAATGATGGCAAGCCATGCCTTTGGACAGAGAGCAACACACTGAATTGCCTGTGAAGCCTGTGTGCCAGCAGCTGGAGGCAAGCCTAGGAAGGATGCCCTTAGTATGGGTGGCCCATTCTCCCAGGATGCTTGCTTGTAAATATTTGCTATTGACATGGATTACTGTGAACATAGGAAACTGTAAAAATACCTGGACCCACATCCTGTGTGAAGACTGTGCTGAGACTCCAGACATTAGAGGGTAAAGGAAAGAGGAGAAGCAGTGCTGGATGGAAGTGTTTTAAACTAAAAAGAAAATGGCCAGAAGAGAGTCAGTGGAAGCACTGAACACAAGTTCCCTGAGTCCTTCATCCATTCCATAACTCTCTGCCAGAAGCATAGGGAGATATCTTTGCTCTTGCATACATAGAGGGTATGCTGTGGGCTCCCTTTGAGTCTGTGCTTACCAGGCACATCTCCTTAGGGCTCTAACAGATGCACCTGAAGCCCTGGGCTGCCCGGTGTTCAGGTAGCACTGACTTCTGATCTGGCAACCTAGCCGGCACCATTGCGCTGTGTTAGCACATATATGATCTCAGGGGTGGCTTAAAATGAACCTGGAAGTATATGGAGACTACTCTGTTACCCCCACAGTGCAGGGAGCAAGCTCTGCTGGAAGGACAACGAGGATGTCTGCATGGCAGTGACTAGGGGCAAGTGCTCCTGAATGGCATCATCGTTAAGGGAATTTAAAATTCTGCAATTCCTATGACTGACTTTTTATTCTCCATAAATTGCCTGGTCGTCCTGTGAAGAGCAGATCAAGCTTCTCCTGTTTTTAAATTACTTAGTGTGGCGCAAGATTCTTTTTCTCTCTTTTTTTCTTTTCCTTTCCCACTTACTTTTGTACACTTAATAATTACCTGAATGAGGGAATAAAAAGTACTGATTTGTGTTTTTCACTCTGCCAGGACAATAAATGTTAGTGGGGTTTCATTTTTAACCTTTAACAATAGAAAAATAGATGACATGAGTTATCCTGTAGTATCCTGTGGCTATTAGCACTCTCAAAATGATCTGCATATTAACCTTGACGTAATATCACAGCATGACAGTGAGGAAAGCATTTTGGCAGATGTTTGTGCATTTTCATTGTAGTATAGTGGCCATTTCTGAACATACAGAATTGTATAATCATTTATACAATTAGACTCACAGAATTAAACAGACTGGAAGGGACATCCTGGTGTTACCTAGACCATCCTCTGGCTCAAAATAGTTCTTGTTATGGCAGGTTGCTTAGGACCTCATTCAATTGAGTTTTGAATATCTCCAAGGATGGAGATCCTAAAGCTTCGTTTTGCACCTTGTGCAGCTATTTGACCAGAGCCATGGTGATTTTTTTTTTCTTAACATTTAATATTGGCATTTCCTTTATTATAAAGTTTCTCTCTGTTCCTCTGGACCTATCACCACGCATCCTCAAGGTGACTCTCCCTCTTCTCTACATCCACATGTTAGTTACCGAGAGCTGTGAGATCTCTCCTGAGCCTCTCCCTGATCACACCCCAGACAGACAGACAGCAGATAATGCTGAATCATAATATGACCAGCATCTTAAGTGAAAATTCTCTCATTATTTGTCATGGACATTTTGGGTCACCTCTAGGGAGCCATGAAGGCCTATAGGCCCAAAACTTCATTTAGCTCAAAAGGAAAATGTGAAAGAAACAGAAAAACTACGGAGAAATATCTGCTCGATTCAAATTTTATCTCTTCTGAAGGAGTGCTGAGACAGTGTCTTCTAAGATTATACTACATTTACTCTCAGGTAGCTCTCACTTGCTTGTGGTTCCCTTTGTTTTGTCCTTTCTGCACTCAGTCTATTTCAGAATGGTTTTCCATACAACTATGGTATTGATTTAGCCATAATCAATCACTGTGAGAGTTTCATGCTCAGTTTCTTAGAAAGTGCAAAAGACATTGTTCGGAGTATTTTAAATTTCAGTGTGAATTTCGTTTAGGTCTAAGTTTAAATCTTAAATTAATGGGAAATATTGCTTACACTTGAGGCCTTTTTTTTCTTGCCTTTGACAGTTCAACTGTTGCATACATGTTGATATTAGTTCTGTCTATCATTGCACCAGTAGAGCAATAATCTTAAAAGATTAATCTTTTTATTACTTTTCACATAGCATTAGGGATAGAGATGGATATGTAGCATATTAGCTACTCTGGTGATTTCAACTTAAGAGGACACACTGCATGTAAAGCTACATTAATTTTCATTCAAAATCCACTTTAGTAAAGGTACATTGGTTTCCTTTAACTCATGAGCCCAACCAATTTATCTTCATATTTTTACCTGTCATTTCTGCCGCTCTTTCCTCTCTTTGTATTCCACAAAGCTTCTTTATTTTCTATTACTTCTCCCTAGTAATTTACTTCATTTATCCTTAAGTGCATCCAAATATTTGATCACAAAACTCAAACAGCAGTTCTGCCAATTAGAGAGAAACAACTTTGATGTGCCTGATTACAGATGAAACAAATACAATGTAGGCACTTACAAGAAAGAATATCAAATAGAAAGGCAATCATCCAAGATAACAATCTCCTTTTGGTTGTGAAGTCATTTTAAAGGGATGAAGTGTTCACATTCTATGGAGGCAAAAATGAAATAAAACAAAGATAACGAAACAAAGAAAGATTGATAGGCAGAAAAAAATACAGAAGACATCTAATACTTTATTCAGAAAAGATATGAGCTCTTGCTTAGGGAGCATTATATAAGGAGCTGAACTATCATATGGAATAGCAGTCTTTTTACTGATAATGAATGTCTGGCAATACATGATCAGTATGGGTCTAAATAAATGAGGTAGAAGGAAAAAATTGGATTGACAATAAAATTAAACAACAAGTCAATGAATGATGTTTAGAAGATGTAATTTAATTTCCTTATTCTTTCCCGATCTATGAAACCCCTAGATAAATTCCTAAGAAATGAAACTAAATTCCTTGAGTATGGGAAAAAAAAAAAAAAAAAAAAAAGAGCAAACTGCATCACAGAACTAATGGTAGGACCCAGATCTTAGAGACAAGCTCACGAGAAGTCCAACCTACTCTTGAAAGTAAACACGATTAAACGTCTGCTGGATTGGGCCAAAGCAGAAAAGATGCCTAAATTCAATAAATCCCTATGAGGGAGTCCACTGAATTAAGCATGTCTAGAAACTTTGCCAAGCCACCAGCAATTACGCTCCACACTGGCTCCTTACAGTCAACTTCTTCCACGCTTAAAAGCTCCCATCGAAAGGCCCGTTGCCTCCTCTGCCAAGAAGCAGTCACCTCTGGGCGAAACACAGCCGGGCCGTCACAGCACGGTCCGACATTTCTAGGAAAATAACTCGGATTTACTCAGCCGTGCATTGGACTATCCCCACCCTAGGCAAAGCTTTCAGCGAAGTGGCATCCTGCTCAGAAAAGTGAGAACAGGGGAGAAAACTTACTATTTTTCGCTCATAGAAGGCCCCGCTGCTGTAGGTGGTGGCGAGGGTGGAGGCACATTCCTCCAGGTACCAGGGCTTGTACCCGTTCTCGGTGGTGCTGCTCACGGAGATGGTGTAGATGCTGTTGGTGTAACCGTCGCAAGAGCAGTAATCTCCTTCTCTGCCTCCATTTCCTGAAGCCCAGACGAAAATGGATCCCAAGCCCCTGCGGCCCTGCAGCCAAAGAGAAAAACAAGTGATGAGACCAAATGCTGGACCAGAATAAACTCAGATATCAGGACAGGAAGAAGAGGAACTGCAGTCCCCTGCTGTTATACCATAGTGCAGGGTAACTCCTCTGTAATCATTGTCCTTCTAGGGTTACACTTTGGGGTTAGGTTAGGATATACGGACACTTCTCGCCTGGATCCCACCCTTCTCCATCCCATTCGGCCTCAGCCCCTGGACTCCCATTGCCTCGGGAGCCATCTCATTCACTCCCTACAAATGGGTATTTTCTTGCAGTAAGCTTCAGTTTTAACAGCAGCCAGTACAAAAGGAAGGCAGAGTCATAGGGCAAGGGGATTGTGGTGACTTTTACAAACTCTCAAAGGGCAAAAAAGAAAATCTCGGGAATTCACAGCACCTGTGCAAGGCTGAAACCTCCACCAGGGCATTTTCCAGCTGTGCAAGGATGGGGCTCATGTCCCACCACATCACACACGGAGGGAAGGCAACCCCAGCCAGCCCACCCGCCCGGCCCAGACCGTCTGCAGGGGAAAGCGCCAGGAAACTCCCCCCTAAACAGCGTCTCCTTTGCTTGGAGCCCACAAAGCCCATTGCAAAAACCACCCACCCAAACCAAAAGCAAGCTTCCCATAACATATCTTTTGGGCCTTTTTTTAATCTTGGTCTTTTCTCTGCGTGTAGCTTGGCAGGAAGATCTGATGGAGCAGCCCCTGTCAGGCACCGCATCTGCAAGAGCTGACAGAGCTCCGTGCTCCTACTCAGCTGGGATTTTAATTTGCTGGGGTGGGAAAGGCGAGTCGGCCTCCGAGACCTCCCCGGAGCCAGGGGAAATTCCAGGCCAGGAGGGGAGGGAGAGGCACGGGGGCAGGTGGCACGGGCTCCACAAACACTCCTTGCTGGCCCAACACACAAACAAACCCAGCAGCGCGGCACGGAGAGGCTCGGCTGCCCTTCCCTGGGACAGATGCTGGTGCTGGGGGGGCTAGGACACACTTTAAGCTCGTTTACACCCTGCGTGGGTCTCCTTGGCAGCCCCCGAGGCTGTCCCCTACCAGCTGGCTGTCACACGAAGCGCGTCCCAAGCCGAGACAGGCAAGGACAGGAAAGTTTGCACGGCTAAGGCCACAGAGCCGATACACACCAGAACACATCCTGCTCCTTTTTAATTAAGCTGCCTTTCTTCCCGATGAATGTTTGGCATTTCTGCCCCCGTACGCACAGCTCTGCGCAGCGCTTGGCTTGCGCCTGCCAAGCTTGGCAGGGAATCGGCACACGAGCAGTGGTGGCAGAGCGAGCGGGGAGTAGCCGGGGTGAATCCGACTTCCCTGGCATTCACACTGCTATTTTGGGGCTAGCCCGGGCAGATCAGGAGTTTACTTTCCTCCTACTGCTTGGCTGTATCCACAAAAAAATGCAGCCTTCCTCCAGAGGAATTCACAGGGGTTTATTGTATTTTGTTGAGCATTATGGGGAAGAAGGATGGTTTATTACCTGTCTTGTTCTCCTGCTTGGAGAGAGACTCTCTTAGCTGATCCTGCCTCTGGATACATACTGCAAGCCAGGCTGTTCCCTTACTTTATGAAATTTTTCATTACCAGGCCTGCCTCCCAGCCAAATAGGGATATTTCCATAGCAAAGATTAATAGAGTTATCTGGAAGTCCATAAGAAAAAGTGCAATTCCTATAGAAATTATTGCACTGCCTGTTGTCAAGGGAGAAGCTGACCCAGATTTCGAGTCTATTGAATCTTTGCCCAACAGCCACTGGGACTTCTAGCCTCACTTTCTAGGGTTTCCTGGAGCTCTGAGATTGCTCTGTCCTGACCTGTGCTTTTGGCACGGCCTGCTGCCGTGGGCTGGTCCCCCTCCATCGACGTGCATCATGTCCAAGGGAAACAGATGCGCTCCACACATTTGCTAGGACACGGCTTTGCAGTGCGGCCAGTGAGAACCAGACAGCAAATGACCCTCAAAGGGCAAAATCCACCCATCTACTAACAGGAAAAGAGCAGTCTCACCGCAAACAACCAAAGATTTCCCCAAGAGACTCATCAGATCACCTAGGACCGGTTATTAATTGCCAAAGGTGTGCACAGATTTGCAGAGCGTGACAATTCCAGGTGTCCCAGGAAAGCCTTCAGGCTGCCTGGTCCTACCAGCCCCCTGCAAGCAGGTAGCACTGCTGGTGGCTCCTCTCTGCTGAGGGATTTGGGGTTTTCTCCTGACCTAAACCCCATGTCCTACTGAGCCCTGCAGGATTGAATGGGAGGAAGCCCAGCACGGCTGCATGAAGACACTCACAGGCACAAAAATGGCACTTTCCTCCTCCGGAGTTCATTAAGCGAATATACATCTGATACCCAAAGGTGTTTTCTAGCTGAATGAGAGATCACCTAATAAAGCAACTCACTAGATCAAACTGCAAAAAACATCTTCTCCTTTGCTCTCAAACAAATAACTGCTAAAATGTCTACAAGGAGACATGAAACACCCAGCCTCTATATTTGAGATCATCCATAAGCCAAGCCATCCTTGCTCCTTTCTGCAATAAAACTGAATCCAGACACCATCTAAAATCACCCCTGGCCAAGGCTCCCAGCTAAGCAGCTCACTCCTGGAGGAATGACATTGGCTGGATTGGATTCTTCCCATTTTCTCAGCACTGCTTCGGCATCACCGGCTTTTGCTGCTGCTTAATGACACTCAATTAGAACCCAGGATAAATATCACCCCATTAGCTCAGGAACTAATAAGGTGTGGCTGAAGGAGCAAGTACTGAAAAGATAAATCACTCCGGTGCAGTTCTATTGCTAACAGATAAAGGTTATTTTAATGTTTCCATTAAAAACTCAATTTTAAGGATTTATAACTCAGCTACAGCTGTTTGCTTGGGCTAAAGGTTACAGCTAACTATCCACTTTCAGCTTTCCTCATTATTTAAAGTCAGGGAGCAGGCAACTGGGAGCTGCACACTCAGGGGTCTGCATGCCACAAATGTCAGTGACGCCGGGGGAAGGCGACAGGAGGGAAACATGAGGCCAAAACGGGATTGCTTCCCATATGGATTCTGCTATATTCAGGTTCAGAAGGCCTAATGCTCTGATGCCCCTCATGGACCCATCGCTGATGTGATGCACTGGGTTGCAGCCCATTGCCACGTCCCGAGCTGGCCCTGATTGCCCTCTTCGGGCAAAGCCAACAAAACCTGCTGTACATGAGCCAGGATCGGGCACCATCCTGCTCAGGCAACACTGGCTGGTTTCGCTCTGCAGTTTGGGAAAAGCTCCCTGAAACAGAGGCCTGAGGGGCAGCACAAAGCACCTTGCTGCAGCCTGTTCCCTCTTCCAGCTCCTACACAGGAGAGGAAAAAAAAAAGGTCTAAAAAGAAGCCTGTTCCTGTGTATTTATATTGAGTGAACTCCCATGCACTTCAATGAATTCCTCTTCAGACGAACTACCCCAGGCAGGAAATTAAGTAAATACAGGGAAAAACACTCCACCCTATTTTTAGATAACATTAAGGCCAGAGGTAGAGCCTTTGGAGCAGCCTTGGGTCAGAAGCAACCCTCAGCACCGATTTATTGCTTTCAAACCTAGAAATCTCAAAGCGCTTTGCAAAGAGAGGCAACAGCTCGGCTAGTTTCAGAGCCTTGGGTTGGGCTCCCCAGCTCCATTTTTGCCCCTAACTGCACAGCAGCTCCTGAGTAAGTCCCCAATGGAGCAGCCTTGGGCACAGAGGGGTAAAAAAAGAGAGAAATAGCACAGTTTTAGTAATTGGGGATCACGGGGATGCTGCCAGGCTGCTGGTGGTCACCAGGTCTACCCATAGGCTGGTGACAATGCTGTAAGCATGAACTAGCCAGGGGGACTAATCTCCAAAGTTTTATATATATAAATGCACATACACAAATCTTTTTAATGATACTTCCCTTCCTAGCTTCAAGCCCCGTCCAAAATAGATTATCAAGAAAGAAATCGCCATAAGGAAAGCCGAAGCAAAGCTGCCCACGGGAGAGGTGCTGCAAGCCCCTATGAGCGCATCCCAGCCCTGCTTCCACCACCCCACATCTAACTGTTCAATAAAACAAACCACCCCAAGCCCCCCAAAGAGCTACCTGAGGCTTTGAGGCAGCCTGAACAAACCGAAGGCATCGGCATCCCTTGGAGCACGAGCCGGAGGAAACATCCAGGGAGAGCCCGGAGCGGCGACGGTCACTTACCCACGGCGGCAGTGGCCGAGGGGACGGGTTCTCAAGAGCGCCAGAAAGGTCTCTTGCACAAGGGTTTTAAGCCAGAATTGGGCATGCTTTAAAAATGCCTCTTTCTAGAAACAAGCATGGGAAGGACACGACATCCTGAGTGTGCTGCCAGCACATGCCCGTGTGCTGCCTGCCACCCGGAGCCCTCGCATGGCTTTGTATGGAGCCGCTTGGCAGATCCTGGCCGCCAAGGGCTTAAAGAAGAGGTAGGTGAGTTTCTTCAGAGCCTGTGAGAGGTCCTGTGCCCGTCCTGCCCCCAGTCCAGCCCTGTGTGGGTGAGGAGGAGCGGCCGTGGGCCACAAAATGGCCGCTTGTGGCCACAAAATGGCTGCTTGCGGCCACAAAATGGCGGGAAAAGGGGATGCCCCTAAGATGGCGGGGATGCCCCTAAGATGGCGGGGATGCCCCTAAGATGGCAGCGCTGCCATGAGGGGACAGAGGGAGCTCACAGGGCATGGAGGGTCCTCACCACCTTCACCGCGGGGAAGGAGACGCGATGCCGGGTTGTGGCCGTGGCCTCCTCGACCGCTCGCTCCCCACGCGCGCGCGCTCCCCACCAAGGGCCGGCCTCGCGCGCTGCCCCCCGCGCCGGGACCTCGACGGGGGCTGAGGGAGGAACGCGTGTCCCCGGGGCGCTCTGTTCTCCACACCTTTTTAATGCCATGCTCAAAAGCCTGCTTGGCCAATAGACCAGGTCCATCAACTGTCTTCCCATCATCATCTGGCCCCCAGCTCGCGCTGTAAATGTCAATGTAATCGGGTCTGATGCCAAGCGACTTCGCTTCAACAACATCTGTTACATCGCCATCTAACATACGAATGCCTAAAAGCACAAAAACATCAGACATTAGGGGCTTAGTGGCTTCTTGTCCAAGCGCAAGGGTCGCAATCAAAGGCCCCTTGTTCGCGGCGGCAGCTCAGAGGCTCCTGCCGCCTCGGGGGGCTCAAAGCGATGCCTGAATCTCTTTGGTTTAATTGCAAACGCCGGGGAGGAATTAAAATTGCCCCTTGTGTGGAGGGTTTGGACGGTGAGGATGCATGGTACCCGCATCCCCATGTTTGCACCACCAAAGGAGGTTGGAAGCTTCGCGGAGGCAATGTAAAACATTTTTTTTAATTAATGCAATAATTCCTACAGCTGGGGAATATTAGCCCCTTCCTCACATACTCACCAACCCACCCGCTCTTTGGGGTTGGGATGCGGGGCGCGAGCCCGGCGCCTCGCGCTGCCGACGCTGAGGATGCCGACCCGGTGCTCGGGCAGCCCTGCTGCCCGCGAACCTACGTCCTGCCTCATCTCTTGCAGGAGAGAACGGATGCAGAAGCCCTTATTAATAACTGCATTAAAAAATAGCCCTTATTTATAACTGCATTAAAAAGAATCATGTACGGATACCCTGAGCGCGAAGCGGAGCGGGGGAAACCGCAGCACAAGGTGCAACACGCGGGAAGGGACCCCAGCGCTTTGCAGCCCGATGGCCACGGCCACCTTCCAGCTTCCCACAAGCTGGAGGCAGCGATTGCCGCCGTAAAGAGGATGAAACAACCGGGTTGCAAAACACGGATCCGTCCGTCATCGCCGCTTGCCGGGATGGAGGGAGCCCCTTAGCAAGGTCAGTGCTGCAGCTGTGCAAACGCGGAGCAGGGCGGTTACGTGGCCGATCCGCTGCCCCTCCGCCCTGCGAATTCCCACCGGGAAACAAATTCCCGCCAGGCACACGGGGAGGTTGGAAAGTGCTGATTTAATCAGCTGGGAAAGCCAGGGGCAGGCTGGCTCGTGCCAGGAGCATCACTGTCCCCACGGCGATGGAGAGGGGCAGCCAGCGAGAAGGGGGTTAGAGCACCAAGGAGCCCCGTTCCTAGAGAAGCAGAAAGATCAGCAGCTGTTAGGAAAGGGAAAGCTCCATTCCCAAGGTTTCTGATGCAGCACTAACAGTGGGGAAACGGTGTCGGACCTGCCTCCTCCTGCCATGCTGAGAAACGGCCCTTGCAGGAAAGGTAGTGCCGGAAATTCTGGTGCCTTATTTTGCCAGCCAGTGAGTCTTGTTTATAAAAAAATGCATTTCCCCTTCCACATGGATTTTTCTTAAAGAAAACAAATGCAGACAGGCTTAATTGCAGTTGCAGCTGTGCTCTGGACAACAGTCAACTCAAATATATTTTTCTGACCCTGTCCCCTACCAGCCAAACATCAGCTTAAAAATATAAAGTGAGGGAGCAGAACAGCGCACAAAAAGTTCCCTTCCTTGTCACATTTGCTAGAAAAGCCAAAGGGCACAAGCGAAAGGACCGAAGTTGGTGTCAGAGAGGTGCTTGGCCACAGCAGAGCAAGTGAAAATGGCCAGATTATATTTGTTATGGTGCATTTGTCTGCAGGAAGCAAAGCTGATCCTGATCACCCTGCAGTATATTCCAGGTGAAGAGAGTTCGGAGGATGTTCCTGCTCCACCCTGCACGTGGTTCATGCCAAGAGGAAAGCCGAGAGGATGCAGTGCCGGCCTGGGAATGCTCATCTGGAGGGAAAGGCTCATGCAGCACCCGGACACGGAGGGCAGCCCTGGAGCCACTGCACAGCGAGGAGACCAAGGGCAAGTGAAAAAGGGACAAGAAGTGAGAGGGAAAGCAGTCTGAGGAGTAAATCTGCTATTTTCCATGCAGAAAGCAGTAACGGCCTCATAAGTGAGCATTAGAGAAAAGAGTAAAAGGAGAAGCAGCGTGGCAGGACCGCTTTTTGTTTATTGAACAGTAATGTATTTTGCCTAGAGCAAATGGAAAGCCATGCAAGAGCAATGAAGAGCAGCGGGTGAAATTAGATGGCTGCTTTCCGAGGGTGACAAATGGGCTTCCCCAACAACTTTTGCTCATTAATCGCTGCTTTATTTGCGTAATCCATCCCCAAATCACTTTCACTGAAGCTGGAGCACATTTCCCTCCGCAATCACAAACTCAATATGCTCAGAGATTTTTTTACTTTCCCCTCTAAGTTGTCTAAATCCCCCAACCTCCAGCTGTCCATCATGTTTTATGGCAACGCTTGATGCCGGCTTCCCACCTCCCCAGCACACACACATGTCAAGGCCCTCGTTAGAGAAATCAAATTAAAACAGGAACCACAGCCTGGTTTAAAGCTTAAAGCAATGCTCGTCTCCGTGGCTGTTGCAGGGAGTTGGCTTGGCACGAACACGACGGCCTGATCCCACAGAAGACAAAATTGCTTAAAACCCCCCAAATGGAGCAAAGCCAAGAGGCTCCCTGTGCCCAGCACCCTGCAGCCTGGCTTTGCTGCAGCTTGGTTTGTGCTTGCAGCTGGTTTGCAAGCCCAAAGACTCGTGTTGAGTCAAGGCAATGAAGCCTTAATACAAGAGAGTGGCCTAATTTAGGAATAACCTAAGCAGCATGAGCCCTCCTGCATGCACGAGGGAACAGGGTATGAAGAGAGATGTGCCCAGTGCCCCTATAGCCCTCGTGCAGTAATTTCCTTCAGTGACAGCCTGGCCCATGACAAGAACGGCTCCAAAAGCCCTTTGCTGAGTGCAGGGTCCCCACAGGCACCTCGTGCTCCTGCACAAATCCCTTCCTGGTGCCACATGCCCCACACGCACCAGCCCCGTGCTTAAATCCCAGCCTCTGCCGGCCCCAGGAGCTGTCCCTCCACGCCAGCTAACAGCGGTGCCAACACGCCCCTTCCTTGCATTGCAGAAAAAACACTACAAATCAAGAGCCAAATCTAGGTGCTCGTGTCCTTGCTCCAAGAGACAACACATCTATCAGCAACCGGGGCAGTGCCAGGATCTACAGACCCCTTTGGGAAACGCTCCTCTGCCGTTCCACACCGCTGGGTGCTAAAATACCCAGCGAACACAAGCCCAGCTGCTCTGCACGTGACGTTTCCTACGGTTTGAGCAGGCAGCGATGCGCACGGATAGCCCGGCGCGCACGGAGCGATTGCAGCCTCCGTCCCGCTCGCTGCGCAGGCGGCTCCGCTCGCGGTCACAGCCTCCCTGCGTCCCCACGTCCCCCCGCCGCGGCTGCGAAATGCCAGGCTGCTCAAATGAGTCGCTAGCTTAAACAGCTCCTTTAGCCCCCGCTGCGTCTGAGCTAGTTGAAAGCTGCCCTGATGCAAATGAGCTTTCCGGTTCTAATTAGCAGCAGCGAGGCAATTTAGTGGTAAAGATTAATTTGCCCCTGGCCCCGCGCTGCCTGGCTTGCAGCCCTCGCTGTAACGCAGTGGGGGACAGCTCGGACGCGCTGCGTTCCCAGCTGGAGAGCCCGAGCCGTGGCAGGGATGGCACCGATGACGGCGGGTCCTCACCCATCACCCAGCACAGGAGGGTACCCGGACTGCCCCAAATCCCCCCCAAAGGGCTCCTTGGCAAGCATTGCCCCCCTGGCACTTGTGGCTGGAGGCTGCCAACAACCCCTTGCCCGGGGTGGCTACAGGCTTCTCTTTTGCACCCACCTTGGTGCTTTGGCATCCCTTGGAGAGCAGGATGCCCGTGCATTCACGACCCGGGCTGGGGACACCCAACTCCAAGGTTTCCCACCCGCCAAAGCACACGGGAGCCGCGTTCCCCGCACCGAGACACCACGCGCCCTCCCCGAAACCCTCCCCGCGCTCCCTCTTTCCCGGGCGCGCGCCGGCGCGGCAGCCTCACCTCCGATGCGCGCGTTGTAGGCGATGCCCACGACGCAGTACGAGTTGTTGGCCGCCGCCGCCACCTCCCCGGCGCAGCGCGTGCCGTGTCTGCAAGGGAAAACGGGATGAGCGGCCGCCCCGGCCAAGGAGCAGCCCCGGCCGCCGTGTCCCAGCCCCTCCGGGGTGCTCAGAAATGGGGCCCGTTTGGACGGGAGAGCCAAGGGAATAGAGCAAACGAGTGGCAAAGCAAATTACTTCTTGCATTAGGCTTCCTTTCCAAAATGCTGCCATGTGGAAGCCTCAATCATGGTTCAAAAAGCACATTGACGTTGGACATCTAATGCACTAGCATGGGGATTCGCTTCGACATCAGCATCTCTAGGGGCAGTTATATAAGGTGGGCTCCAAAAGAGCTTTTGGCCCTTGCAATCAGATCGGGGAACACGTTTCCAGAGGTGGTTTGGTGATTTTGCCATGCAGGGCTTGCTACCACCGTCAGGATACCCGGGCTCCAACGCCCTCTGCCACCCGCTGTCGTGGGACCTGCTCATTCCCGCTCTGCTCTGCTCTTCCCACCTTCGAAACCCCGATTAAAGTATTAAGGTTTCCATCCGATTAACCCTGCTCCGGATGGGGATCCGGGCCTGGCATTGCTAGCCTTGCGCTGGCCGCAGAGCGCGCGTGGCCACGTACTTGTTCTCGTTGCTGGCATCGTAGCGCGGGGTCGGGTCGTGGTCGTTCCCATTGACGTCGTAGCTCGCCAGAGGGTCCTGGAAGCAGTTGTCATCCATGAGCTACAGGCGACTTATTTGTACGGTGCCATCCCAAGCTCCCTGCCTGGATCTTCCTCACCCGCCGGAGCTGCCGCCCTGCGGCACCTCCGTGTTACCTGGAGGGACCCTTGTTTTGTCCCTTGCTCCTCCTTGGATATTAAAACCGCTGCAGACAAAGCGCCTCTGGAAAGTGCATGGTTCAATATTTCTGCTTTTGCAATTATGGCTTTCGGGGGATGGAGGAGAGCGGGGCTGCAAAGTGCTTACGCCATGAGTAAAACGCAAGGCTAAAATTGCAGAGCCTCCGAGCCAGGAGATGCTGTATTAGCACCACTGAGCACTCCGGGCTCGAGGTCGGCGGCGGGGATGTTTTGGCAGCAAATGGCATTTTTCACTTCGTTTCTGACACTTTGCTTAAAGAAAATGCAGGTTTTGTGCTGCAACCCGGAGCTCGTTTTGGGCTGGGAGCCGGAGCCGCAGCTCCCGAGCCAAAAAGCAAATCTGGGATTCGGAAGGAGCCTCACGCAGCCGCAGCACATGGGGTTCCCAGACATCATCCCATCTAAAAGCAACCAGCAAAGCCCCACGTACACCATGGAAACCCATCAGAGAGGAATTCCCAGTAAGCACAAGCTACCCGTGGTGCCCAGGGAACCGTCCCATTCAGCAGCCGATACCCAACGCCGCGCCGGGCTCCCGGTACTCACGTAGTTCTGCAGGAGGTCGGGGTGGTTGCGCTCGATGCCGTCGTCCAGGATGGTGACCACCACGTTTTTGCCCGTGTAGCCCCGCTGCCAGGCTGCCAGGACGTTCATTTCCGAGCGGCAGCGGCTGCTTTTATCCCCGCAGTGCTAAGGGCAGAATAGACAGAGCACCAACTCCAGCAGTGCCACGAACCTGGCACCAGCATCCCCCCCGTACAACTCGCCCGCTTTCTCTAACTTCACCTCATCGATCCAAAATAGAAAAGCCAGCAACATAGAGTAATAATAATTATTATAATAAATAGGTAATGTGGGCGATGCTACCTCGCTAGGGCTCATTTCTACGTCAAACCAATGGATTTTCCTGCCAATTTGGGGTGAGAAGATGTTGAGTCCCAAGCCGGGGCACTCACCAGGTACCACATGTTGGGCCACACCGGGTCGTTGAAGGGCAGCGGCTGCGGGTCGCCCCGCGGGAGCCTCTTGACGCGGCGCTTGACCTCCTGCTGCTGCAGCCACTCCACCTGCGAGCGCGGCCGGTGCTGAGCGCGAACCGGCCCCGAGCGCGAACCGGCCCCGTGCACGGCCATCCCAAACCCTCCACCCGCCCCGTGCACGGCCATCCCAAACCCTCCACTCGCCAAACCTGGCAGCCCCTTGTGAAATCCCTGCCAGCACCGGCTGGGCATTTGCAGGATGAAGCAGCTCCTCAGAAGTTAGAAAGAAGGAGGAGAAGAAGGGGAAAAGGAAGGAAAAAGGATCTTTTGCTGCTAGAAGAGGTCAAGATGGTTGCAACCACTACAAGGAGGCACTTTCCTCTGGTACTTGCACATTTTCATGCCCACAGGATGATGGACAGATGGGATCTCGGTCTGCAGCTGTGGGCTGTACTGCTCCACGTGAGCTCTGCTCTGAGGATGCCTGCAAGCTTTGCAACCCCCCGAAAAGCCCCATATGCTGCTTTTTTGTAGGGAAAAGTGGAGTAGAGTGAGGGGACTCTGCATTCCAGTGCACGGCCGCATGCAGCTATTTTGCAATTCCCATTGCCCGGAATCGCTCTGCTTCAGGGCGGGCAGTGGGGAAACACCTCTGTCCCAAGAGGCGCCAGGGTGGCCGTGCCGGACACGTCCCCATAGGCAGCAAAAGGGGAGAAAAACCCCACAGGCAATACCCTAGAGAGGGGAGATGAAGAAACCGGACTGCAAAGCCGAGCGTGGAGCCCGGAGGAGCCTCAAAGGGCAATTCGGTTCCTGCGTCGTGAGCCACAGGCAGGTCGGGGCGGCCCTTTTGCCGGCGGGAAGCGGCCCTTGGAGCAGCATCTCCCGCCGCGGATTCAGCCCATAAATAACCGCCCTGAAACAATAGCCCCCTCGAAGACACGAGGCTCGAAACATCTGCAAGCGATTGAATCCGCTGCTTCTCCTGCAATATTCTGTTTCCATCTTTGCCATTCCAGCTCGAGATGTTCCCGTTTCATTGTGGCTTGTGGTAATTATTCCCTTTTTTTTCCCCCTCTTTGTGCCATGCATGCCAATTAAGCACCATTCAAAACGCCGGGTCGCCTCCCAAATCATTTGCAAATGGGAAGAGGGGGAAGAGAAGGCGCCTTCCAGCACATCTTGAACTCCAGCTGATAAGCGAGGACTCGAGAGAAACCAGAGTTAAATGCACTAACTAGCCTGTAGAGCAAGGTTACGGGAAATGTTAATAGACCAAGTTGACTCCGTTTGCATGATAACCAGGCTCATTTACAGGAGGCATTTCAACAGGGATGGGAATCCATAATTTGCTCCAATGCCTCTTCACTTCCCCGAGGGGAAGCAGCGTTAATTAGAGTCTGGGCTCACAGGCAGCCGGGCCCAGCGGGACCATCGCTCCCATCTCGGCACCAACCATCCCGCTTGCACCTCCAGAAAGTGCTGCCCTCCCCATCCATATATTTTACAGCAAACCCCTCAGCAAAGCAGGCTGGCCAGGAAAAAGGGGTTTGCTGCATGGGATGAGGCTGCAACGAGTGGAAAATCCTTGGGAAAAACCTTTCCCAATCCCAACTTTCCCATGACAAGGAGTGCAGCATTTCACCCTGTGCAGCAGGTTCCGTCTGCTCCCACTTCTCTTTTTAATCCCCCCTCGCTATCTCAGATCAGCTGCAAGGAAAAGAGAAATCCCTTCGGATACTTGCTCAAGGAAAGAGCAATGCACAGCCGCTGCCAAAGGCCTCGCGTAGCAACCCCGGAGGCAGCAAGTGTTGTGGCAACTGCATCAACAGCCCTCGCGCGCGGAGCGTCCCTGCTGGAAGGCTTCTTTCCCCCTTTGCCATCCCCGTTTTGCAGGCAGATGTTAGTGGTTAGTCCCTTGCGAGTGTTTTTCCTCCCCGATAAACACCCTGTACCCAATGAGTCACCCCATGCGTGCGAAGGAGGCTGCAAGTGCAGCGCTCGCCGACACGAGAGCGGCTCCGGAGCAGCACCCGGAGCATCGCCCCGAAAATAAGGATCCCGGGGGGACCGGGGGGTTGCGCCCTACCTTGGGGTCCATGCGGAGGAAGCTGTGCGGCCCCCGGCTGCTCAGCGTCGAGCGCTTGAACGTCCTGCTGTGGTGGAAGTGGTAGTAGTTCTCCAAGTTCCCGATCTGCGGGGAGAGGCGGGAGAGGGTTGCCGGGCGCATTCCCGAGGATGCTCCGAGCCCGCGGGCAGCCGGAGCGCACGCCCAGCCCAACCGTCCCCGTGGTCTGTCGGAACAAGCTGGACAGATTCTGGTTATTTACATATTTATCATAATTAATGCCGCCAGCTTTGCCAGGGCCTCTTTGGTGTGCATTAAATATATAATTAGCTTTGCCTTTGCTGCCAGCGTGTTATTTTACTTATCTTTACTGCAGCGCACATCATTTTTGCAACTTGCTTCCTCTCAGGTAAGTTTGAGTACCTCTCCCCTCACCTGAGTCATTTTTCCCTCTTCCCCATGGAACAGCTCTGCTTTTCCTGGGGCATCGTTATGCAGAGCTGTTGCTCGCTGCAAACCCTCTGCCTCTGCAGTTGGCTTCTGCAGCCGCTTCCTTAAATTCATTCCTTAAGGAAGCAGGGAGAGGCTTGGACATCTCCAGACGTCGGGAGAAGCTTGCGCTGGGCTCCTCAAGACCGCTTTGCCTGGAAATCCACGTTCTTTGGACCATGTGGTTTTGTTCTGCTATCTCCGTTCCACCGTCTACACTTTGCAGCTTCATAACACTCCTTTTATTCTAATCCCGTTCCCTCTGGCACTCGTTTTAACGGAATCACGATTCCTAAACAAGCATGCGCCGAGGAAGCACTGCCCTTCGCCAGCACGCTAAGGCACCCACGCTGTCCCCTTCACGGATTATTAACAGGAATAAACGCAAAGCAGCCGTGCGCTGTGGATCGGGGACGGGATGGAGTCGAGAGCTGGTGCCCGGGGAGCGCTCAGCTCCATCACAGCCCCCGGCACCCTCCCCTCGTGGGGACACAAACCAGCCAGTCCCACACCAAGCAGAGTTGCTTAACAGAGCACGCAGGGGCAAACCGTCGTGTTTTGTAATATTCAGCTATTTCTCTGATATTAACCACCGTTCTCCTCCCTGTGCCCCTCCAAGAGCCCTCGTCTCCCACGGGGTCCCCTGAGAGCCGGGCATGAGCTCGGCCCTCTCGCTTGTGTCCCCACTGGTCTCGCTCTGAGGACGGCGGCTGGGAGCCCACAAGAAAGACCCGTTGCTTCATCTGAGTCGTTCTGAGCGGTTTACAGTTTCTGCCTCCCTAAAGAACCACAAGATGAGGAATTTATAACTTCCCAAGAGAGAAGAGATGGGTAAGCTGAATATTTTTTAGAGGAAACAAGAAAGGAGTGAAATCTGTGTCCAAGTAGTTGGGAATGTGAAGCTGACAGAAGGGGAACATGGAGAGCATGGCCTGAGCCACCCCAAACCAAGCCTGGCACAAGGCAGCAGAGTTCCTTACTCGTGGAATTCGATAAAGGGAAAAGGAAAAGGATCCCACTTGAAAAGTGGGATCCAAGCTGAACGTTTGCCCTACTCCGAGCAGGAGTTTGGGCCAGATGATGTCCAAATCTACCCCCCAACTTTAAATTATCGTATGCAGAAGAATTTAAGAATGCAATTTTCATCTAAGAAGCTGACAAAGGAAGAATTTGCTGTCCTCTGCCCTGAGATCTAAGAGGACAATTAACTCAGCGTGGGCTCCAGCAGAGCTGCTGCAGCAGCAGGAGCCCATGTATGATCCGTGCAGGCGGAAATACTGGGGAAACAACAGAATCAGGTTCATGCCTAAGTGACATCCACAAGATTGAAGTCAAAACGTTGCTGACAGCCCCATGTCCACCCCTTAAAGAAGCTCCTGCCCACCACAGTCCCCACAAGGACCTGCTCCCCACCTGGGTTAAGGGACTCGCGGTCACTTTGGGAGCCACCTAGAACCTCCCGTTCCTTCCCCCGTGCTGCTCCATGCAACTATTGATCCTGATTTTTTTTTCCACATCCAGCTGCTGCCAAGAACGTGCAAGGGAGGCTCTCATTTAAACAAGGGTCGATTTTAATTTGCCCAATCGATTAGCGGTTTCAGGCTGCGGCAGGAATTTCCAGGGAATTGAGATTTTTTTGAGGCAACCCGAACCTGCAGTTCAACAAAATCGAGCTGAAGTTTTTCTGCTTTTTTCTTCTTAACTGTGGCAAACAAGCACTCACCATGCGATGACTTTCGTATCACGCTAAGGGTAGGGGTGGCTCCGTTCCTGCCAAACCAGGAACACTCTGAGGCTGCAGGAGCCATTCCCACCCTTGGCAGGACCTGGGTGGAGCAGGACACCCATTGCGCCATCCAGGAGGCCACGGAGACCCAGCGGGATGAGTATCAGGTCTCTGCTGTTTTGGCCTCCAGGACACCCTTCCCATAAACAGGCATCTGCCCAGCTGCTTTGGGCTCGTTTCTGGGAAGGCTGAGGTTGCCTGGAAAGCAAGAAGTCAGTTCTGATCACTCACACAAGAAGCTGGTAATGCACCAAGAGCGACGTCAAGGCTGCTGGGCTGTCTCCATCCACCCGACAGGGTGGGTTGTAGACACAACACATCCAGGCCCTGAGGACGGGAGGCAACTTGCAGCAAGAGAAATCCCGATAGATACAAAGAAATGGAGTTTTCATGCACAGTGGTCACGCGCTGGCCAGGAGAGGTGGTAGGCTCCATCCTTGGAGATATTCAAACCTCAGCCAGTCGAGGCCTTGGCTTAACTTCAGGTTTGGAGCAGAGACCTCCAGAGGTCCCTTCCAGGCCGAGCTCCTCATCAAAGGCAGCTCTTCAACCCCTGCTTGGAGCGGCTCTATCTCCTCTAGATCAGCCCTAGGCACAAATAACAGCAGGAAGGGGCAGGTGACCCCCATCCAACAGGGTGGTCCCAGGGCCAGCACTGGGGTTGAGGCCAGGAGGCTGCTCCTGTCCCAAGGCCATTAGTACTTCAACAGGTTGGAGATCCCTGGATCTCCAGATCCTAGAGGACACCACGGTGGGTTGGTGGGAATGCCGGTGCGGATGGAGGGTTGTCCCATGCCAGAGCTGGGTGGCAGAATGAGGATCCCAGCAGGGCCTGAGCCTCTAGCTTAGGTCCGGCTTGGACCAACACCAAGCTGGCAGCCGCCGCTCTCCATAGAGGACCCTCATCCCAGCTCGGGGACACATTGGTGACATCCTTCAAAGCTCCGGACAGCGGATAAGGAAGGATCCCGGTGTGACTCTAGCGTGCCGAGGGCGGGTTTACCGGCGTGACGGCACCGCACGCCCCTGCGGCGCAGGCCGGTCCCGGCTCGCTCCGTGCGTCACGGCTGGCAAAGCCCCGGCCGCGCGGGCTGCGCGCGGGGGAATTCACCTGGGCGTAATTGCTCGCGTCGCTGAAATAAAAATCAAATTATCTCCGCGTGCAAATTATTGCTCGCTGGCCTTTCCCGAGGGGGTTTGGGTGCTCTGGCTCAGCCCGTCGTGGTGGGTGAGGAGGCAAGCGCCCTGCGCACAGCCTGGGGCACTGAAACCGCTTCAGAGCCCCAAATTGGCACCAACAAACAGCGCTTTTCGCCCGCTGCGGTTCCCGCTGCGCATCAGCGGGGTGGAGATCCCAGCAGCAGAGCAGGACCAGCCCAGGGAACCCCGTGGTCACGGCCAACGCGGGGTCCGGACCCAGCCGGGCGGGTTTGACCATGTTCCTGCCTCTCCAAGGCTCTCCCAGGATAGGGATGGAGTCCCACGGCCAGCACCAGACATTCCTGCTCCCAGTTCTCCATCCGCCTTCCCACTGGGAACTTATCTCCACCCAGACATCTCCCGCCGCCTCCCCGATGGGTAGGGTTCCCAGCGGCTCCTTCCCGCTGTCCCGGCGCCCTGGGAAGGAGCCGCTCCAGCTCCGCCTCGTCTGCCCGCGACGCTGCTCCCGATCGGAGCCTGGGGGCATCCGTCTGCTCCTCGTCCTGTCCATGGGCTTCCCGCCCGGCGCGGCGGAAGAACAAAGCTGGAAAACAGGACTTTTCTGCCTCTATCCATCAGGACTGGGGTTTCTCATGGGAAAAACGGTCCAAAGGAGACATCCCTTCAGGTGGCCCTTCCGAGCAGCCGGCACTGCTGCTCCGTGTTGCATTGACAACACTTGCCGTGGGCACTGCCCGCTCCTGGGAAGCTGCGGATCCGGCTGCTGGATCAGGAAAGGACACACGTGGCCACAGCCAGGGCAGAAGCCCAGGATCCCCACGGCAGCTCTGGGGGCAGCAGCGGCTTCAACCACGATGCCACCACGCGAGACAAGCGTCACCACGAAGGCACACACGGTGCGTGCGGAAAAGCCGTTTCTCTGGATTTGGCACCGGAGACGCTGCCGTGGGAATCACCTGCTGGCTCTGGGGGCTCGTGCCGAGGAAAAAGGAGGAAAGAGCTTGAGAAAGAGTCCCGAGAGGAGCCGAGAGCCCGGGAGGCCACGCAGAGGTGCACGTGCTCCCGCTGCAGCGTTCGCGGGCGAGACGGGAGCCAGGAACACCCTGATGCAACCTCTCAAATATTTCTTTTGCTCTCCAGCCTGCTCGTGCACCGATCCCCGGGAAGAAGGGCTCCGTGGGCGACTGTCACTGGCTGCGTGACCCAAAGGGGAGCAGAATCCCCCGAGGCAAAACCCAGAACCAGGAGCCGCGTGAGACAAATACAAACGGGGGGGAGAGAGGCGCATATTTACCAAAGGCCGGAGAGTGGGAGAGCTCAGACCAAGATACCCTCCAGCCGAGCAGGGATAAACACAGAAACCCTTTAATTACATTACAGAGCATGCAAGGCTCCGTCTGATGGAAACACTTGGATAAGATCAGCGATTCCTCACGGGGGCTGGAGAGGAGCCCGGGGGCTGCAAACAGGCGGTGGGATCCGCACGGAGCATCCGCCGCGGGAGCCCATGTCCCGGCGCAGCCTTCCCGCCGGGATTTGTTTACCGGGCATCCTGCCTCTTCACGTCCCAACCCTGTTCTTAAGTCTAATTAAAGCGAGGTTGTAATTTGCAGGTCGGGAGACACCTTCTGCAGAGCCAGGCAGCCAGGGGAGCGCCGGGCTGCGGGCAGGAGAGACGCAATAAACTCCGGAGGAAACTGAGGACACCGACCCGCATGTGGAACATCCACAGAGAAGACGGGGAAGGGAAACAGGCTCAAAGGAAACAGAGCTGCCGAGATTAAAGTTGCCTTCGAGCTCTAAACGTGCTCTGGGGGGGTTAAACCCGAAAGTTCCTCGTGTTCCCAACGCCTCAGATAAACAGGGGACAGAGAGTCCAAAGTTTGCTCCAGCCGCAGATGCAACTTTCCAGGGATGGGAAGCGCTCGAAACCGCCGGGCTGTGGCCAGGGCTGAGCTGCGGTTTAACGGGACGAGGGAGACGCCGCCGCCCCGGGACCGGCACCGGCACCGGGGGGGACAGGACCGGGCCGGGCCCCCTCCTGCCCCCCCGCGCCAG
>JAWLRI010000923.1:1269297-1302905 GCA_034781795.1 Crypturellus tataupa | reverse complement strand
CGCTCCGGGCTGCGCCGGGACCCGGGTCCTGGCGAAGAGGGTCCCGCGGTGGCGACACGGGGGTCCCGGGGGAGCGCGGAGGCCGCGGACGCCCCGCGGGGAGGCGGCGGGACGGACCCGACACTAGTTGCTTTACACGAAGTTGCTGAGTTTGACACCTCGGCGCAGTCCCTGGAACTTCGCGGCCACCTCCCAGCTCCGGCTGCCTTTTTGTTTTGCACGCGTGAATGTGCCTTCCTTTTTGGAAGACACGAAAATGTACGTTTTTGCGGGGCTTTACAATGCAGCGAGAGAAGGGCAAGGGGCAGTAGAAGTAACGGCATAAGTGTTGAATAAAAACAAACCACGGAGCCGCTCATCTTCCTCCCGGTTGCGTGTGAAGTGTTAGAGTGAGCCGGGCTGCAAGGGTGAAACTCGTGTTTCGCTTCTAATGTCCCCACGATTGCGCCGCAGCAGTGACTCGAATGGATCGTTCTGGGGACGGAGCCTCTAACCCAGTTCCTCCCTCCTTCTGCTCCAGCATTGGGTTTATTCCCGTGGATTTACACTGGTGTCAGGGATGAACCGAGCCCAGGAGCGTCCTCGATTGGGAATCCAGGCACATTCCCACACGGAGCTGTATTAGCAATAGTGATTTTGTGCTCTAATTTTGCTGTGTTTTCTGACGGCCCTTCTGCCACCTGTTAGGTGAGGAAAATAGAGTGGTCAAAATTCAGCTGCAAAGCAAAAATACCCAAAGCCTTTGGGGATAACGGAGCGCTCGGCAGCTGCTGGTCCAGGGCTGCTGCACTAAACGCTCTGTGCAGCTCCAGCCATGCAAAACTGCTCAGAGTGAGGTTGAAGTCAGTGCCCGGTTATCTAAAAATGACATCAAAAGGCTGCTTAATCAGGAAATCGGCAGGGCTATATTTGTGCAGCAGTTGATGTTCGCCGAGGTAGCGGATCGCAACTGAGTTCCACTTCCTGGCAGCCTCAAAAGTTGTGCTTAAAAAAACCCACAGCAGCCCCCGTTTCCCGGAAAACTTTTCTCCTTTTGCCATTTGTTGTCCCAGCTCAGCACGACCCAGCCGGCTCCTGCACCGCGTGTGTGATTTGGGGCCAGGCAATGTGCAATCGCTTGCAGTTCTTTTTCCTTCTTAGTCCATCCTGGTCCTACCTGCAAAAGCCTTTCTAGCCCTGCCTGGAGAAGGGCAGGGATTAAATGCCCTGGGGAAGGCACTTCGCGCACACAGCGCGTTAATCTGTTTTTCCTCTCCGCTGCAAATTGCCCCTTCCGAGTAGCAGCTTGGCAAGCGGCAGCTGCTGTCCGAGGGCGTTCGGTGCTTGGCGGGATCCTGGGAACACTCGGGTTATCCCAGCTTCCCGCTGGAAGCTGCGTCCTGGCCGCTCGTCCCGACGCGCTCGCTCCATCCCTGCTCCCCTCTGGCCGCGGCAGCGTCCGGCACCGACTCCTTGTGCTGCTCGTTGGGTTTCCCTGCGCTAAGGAACGGGCTGCGAGCCCCAGTCCGTGGGTTTATCTCCCTGCAAGGACGGGTCTCATCCAGCGCTGCTGGATCTGGAGCCAGGAGAGGGGCAAGGGGAATGGTCCCCTTGGATCGGCCAGGGTCCAAGCCCATCCTGTCCCTGGGGAGGGACTCGGCTGAGCTTTGCTCTTCCTTGCAGGAGTTTTCCCTGGAAAACTTCAGTCTGATGCCACGTTTTTCCCTGGAGATCCTGGGGAAGGACTGCGGGTGTTGGGGGCCGGCTTCTTCCCTTGGGGAGCTTCCTGGAGCCCTTCCCTGCCTGTCTGGAAAACCCTTTTAATGGGATTCCTTCTCCCTTCCGCCTTGCCTTGCAGGATACAAAGGAGGACGCCGCAGAGAAACCCAAATCTGCTCCAACCGCGGAGAAATTTGGCTGGATTAAGAAAAGCAGCGGGGGACTCCTGGGATTGTGGAAGGATCGGTACATCCTGCTGCGCAAAACGCAGCTGGTGGTCTGCGAGGACGAGGTACGCTCCCGGCCGCCGCGTCCTTGGAAAAGAACAGAATCAGGATCAGGCCTTGGGAATGCACAGCCTGGGTCTCCCACTCGTCCCTCCGGCCCTTTCCTTTCCAATGGGCTTCTCCACATATCTCCTGGAAGGTTAAATGCTATGAAGAGGAGACAGCTGCTGCCCTTTAGAGTATATTATCTATCACAAATATTTTAGCCAGTAAATATTTTGACAGTGCCATTGCCAAAAAAAAAAAAGGGGGGCAGGACGTCCTGTGAGAAGGACACGGGAAAATTCAGGGAGGAGGCAGGATCTGTACGAGTAGTTTAGGGGCTTAAAGGAGAAAACCGCAATGTAGGAGCCCACCTGGGGCGCAGGACGGGGATCCCTGCGCTGGTGACACCTCACTTGATGCTGGCCAGGATTTTTGGGGTCTCCGGTACCCACCGAGGGGCGCAGGGTGGGATTGGGCAGCCTCAACGTCCTCCTTAAACGGGATCGGGGTTTGGACTTGGCTGCTCTCCCCTCCTCGCTCGAGCGAGCCAGCGCTGAGCAAAGGACCCCTGGGAGCCTCGTCCTTCGCTTCCCTGGATATATCGCATGCCCGGAGTTCACGGCCTCATTTGGAGCTGTTTTCAATCAAACGGGAAGCGAGAGCCAAGCCCAGCTTGTCCTGCGTCTCCGGGCAAGAAGGAAAGTGCAGGGAGCGCTCGTGGAGGCCGCTGCTCCGGCCTGGCTTCGACACGGGTCGTTCGTGGGCATCGGGGTGATACGAAAGCAGAATTGCTGTGCTCTATGTCAAGGGAAGCAGAATGGGGAAACATCTCAGCAGTTGCATTGCTGTGCGGGTTTCGGGAACAACAGCCCCAGCAAATGAGTTTGGTTCTCTCTTTTTCTTTTTTTTTTTTTGCATTTCCTAATATAGAAGATTTGTTATAAACGATGTAGGTTAAACGGCATCACCTCCTCCCATGCACTGCAGAGCCCTCCCACTCTCCCCGGATCCGAAACCTTTCCGGAGGAGTCGGTTCTTGTTAGAAACGTCACCAAGGGAGTGAGAGCGACAGAGGCCACGCAGGGTCCGGTCCTGCTCCTGCCAACTCCGCACCCTGCACATTCCCAGCACCTGCTTTGGGCCCCTGTTGACCACCTGAAGCTCCCCAAGCCCACAGATCCACATCTACAAGCAGGACACAGTGTTTTTTTTAAGGCCATCCCTTCAAAAACAAGATATATGGAGGTTCTCATTACCACAGGACAGCCTTTAAAGTAAGATTAATCCTCATGGACATTCGAAAGGAGGAAAGATCCCAATCACTTAAAGGGTTATTTCATTACCTGGGCAAAGAGAATGGCATTTGTAATGAGCCGGCATCGTGTTTTCTTGGGGCCTGCGGATTGTGGTAACATCCTGTAATAAATTGCATCTGTGAGCTAGCATAGCTACAAGGTCCCATTATTGTAAATAAGGGATCATGTTAATATCTATAGGCTATTAAACTGGCTTACAGCAAAGTCAAATATCTTAGGAAAGGAAATTGCTACAAAATGATCTGGTAGCGCAATAGGATAGCCTGGGTTTTTGAAGGAAATGGCAATTTTCTGTACTCAGGAGGGGTCCCGTTGCTGCAGAAGTGAAGCCGATCATGTTTATTACTGTATTTATCCTTGAGTAACGTGTGTTGGGGCTGCGCTGCCTCCTGTTTCACAAGTGGGAAGCGAAGGGTTTAAGGAAAGTGCCTTGCCCCATGTCAGAGGAGAGTCCGTGGTGCCTTCCTTAGGGATGGACCTTCCTCTTCATCCACCTCTGCTGAAACAGCCCTAGAAAAAGGAGGGAAGCAGCTGCAATCCGAGCATCCTCCTGCGTGTCCCCAGGCCAGACCGGCCCCGCTCCATGTGCAGGGCTGCGGCCGAGCATTCCTTGGGCTGAGCCCATCGCATTTCCAGAGCTGAACCGGTGCCTTGGGCACGCTGGCCTGTCCTCAGCCCCTTGTCCACCCGGGATCTTCATGAGTTGTGAGCGTTGCCTTTGGGGATGCTGCACGTGCCGGCGCGCCGCTGTGCTCCCTCGTGGGCTCACACATGCTGCCCCGTTACCTGCGCTCTGCAGGGTGAAACAAGAGGCAAGGAGGCAGTAACATGCCTGCATGGGTGCAAGGTTGTGCCCAGGCCCAGCACAGACGCTCTGTTTTAGCATCACCATCCCCTGGGACGTGCCTCTGCCCTGCTCGAGCACAGGTTCCCCGTCTTGCACGGCTTAGTCGGGCTTTTGGGTTGCTTTAAAATGAAGCTTCCCCCAAAAGCAAGGTGCAAGTGGCTGTTGTGCTACCTGGAGCAGATGGGAGGTTGGAAGTCCCTGTGCTTGGGGTCTCCGTGCGCTGCTGTGCTTGGAAATTAGGTGTTTTCCTTGTTAGGCTGCAGCTCCCTCCGCCTGGGTCCTCCTGTATTTGGCTTCCTCAGTCGGGTAGTTAATACCTGCGTTTCTGCATTGGTAAAGCGATAGCGAGTTATACCCAAGTGGAAATTACTGAAATGCTTTGAGCTCCCCAGATGGAGGAGGAAAGTATTATTTATTTCAGGCAGTCTAGACATTTGGCAGTGCATGGAGAGCCAGAGCTATTAACGTGTATCTGTGAAAAGACCTTTTCACATTGGAAGTCTAACTTTCAGCTAACAAAAACTTCTGGGGTTTGCTCCTCTTTTTTACCAGCTCTGCATCCAGAAAAGTGCAGGACTTCCAAAAAGCCCTAAGTTTTGCTGCTGTCATTTTCAACAAAGATAATTTGTGCACAAACTCCCTATTTTTTTTCCCAACCTGATTGTATTTATGATTCTTTGGTGAATATATATAAAGGTATTCAGGAATTTTCTTTGGAATGGCCAAACAAGTGAGATGCACACTTGTTTAAGGGCCTGCTCCATGAATAGTGAATGAAGTTGTTTTCCTGAATTAAATCACGTTTCTTTTCCATACTGGGATTTTAAGTGATTATCCATTATGGCAAGCAGGAAAGCAATTTAGGAAGCAAGTCCTCAAATCTACAAAAGGAAAGAGAAGAGAGGCCTGAAGGGAGCTCCCCATTCCCTGGGGTTATCCCCGGCTTCCCTGGAAGCCACCTGGATGCTGGTGGCAACAAAGATGTTTTTTTCCTTGCTAGATTTTACCCTCTGGCTTGTATGCATATTCCCCCAGTTTTCACCTTCATCTACTCAGCATTCAATGAAATAAGCGGTAATATCATTAAAGTAATAAACCTAAATTAGATCCAGACATCCCTGCGTGGCTCAGAGCTCGCTCTGCATCCCGGCCTCAGCTTGGCCGGACAGGAGGGTTAAAGCCCTGAGCCCTGTGCTGTGACTGCAGCGTCCAGTGGCGAGCGGAGGAAATTCCCCGCAGCCACTTCCCTCTCAGCTCCCCATTCCCTGCCTCCACCACGCAGCAACTTCCTGGCTCCGACACATTTCCTCATCCTACAACTCTCCACTGCTGCAGTAAAAATACTAATACACATGGGCACTGGCTTCGGAGTGGCCTGAGATTTTAATTTAGGATGGTAATAGGTTCGTGAGACGCGCCGGCTTTAGTGGCAAGAGCCGCTCTGCAATCCCCACGCTGCAAATTGGTGCAAAACTTAGCAAAAAAAGGAGCTTGGGTTTCTTCTGGGCTGCTGTGACGCTCGTTATCTGCGCAGCGCTGCGATTGCTATTAAAGGAAGGAGAGGGCTGGTGCTGAGCTGAGCGGCTGGAATCCCAGCTATGCTGCGGCGGGGAGCAGCCAAGCTCGTGGTGAGCGGCCGTCGGGGGAGATACCCCAGAGAGGAGAGAGGCTGCCAGGAGCCTCGTGCCGGGCGTCAGGGCAGGACGATGGGCAAGGACCCTCCTTGCACTGTCCCCTGGATGAGGAGGTCAGGCAGAGCCTGCAGTACCTGTCCAAGCATGTCCCTTGCCCGGCCACTGCAGACCAGGAGCCCCCAAACAGCAGGTTTTCTTAGCGAGACACCAGCCTGAGTTACGGTGCGGTCGCAGTCTGCACGCAGATTATTTTTAAGGCGAAAGAGCTTCCAGATAGATGCTGAAGGAAGACACGCCGTGTTTGATGGTAGATGATTGATTCCAGCGCCTCCTGTTTGTAATGACATTTCCTTCCCTCCCTGCAGGACGAGCAGAAATGCATAGAAACGGTGGAACTGGAGAGTTACGACAAGTGCCAGGAGCTGCGTGCGCTGCTAAAGAGGAAAAACCGTTTCATTTTAATCCGCTCCCCCGGTAAGAAGGTAGGATTGCCTTTCTCTTCACCCTTAATCCCAAACATGCCCCAGAGCAGGTGCTTTGGGAGGGAAAGGCTCCAAATTTTAGTGGTGTGGCAGTTGGAAAGTGATGCTCTACAGCAATGAGCCTGTGCGGTGTGTGGGGAAGACGCTGCCGTCTTCCTTCTTGGCGCAGGGAAGGGTCTTCCCATTCCTTTGCCTAAATTCCAGTGAAATCAGTGCTCCTAGTCTGCATGCTGAGACAATTCCTGGAGCCAAAAGCATCCATCTAAGAAACTCCTGTGTTAAATCACCTGCACCCAAACATTTTGTAGAAAGAAAAGAGATATTTTGCAGAATTCAGCAAACTCTGCAACCTTGGGTTCCTGGTTATATGCAATACTCAATTACCATGCTGATGTTGCAAAAAAAAAAGGTTATACATTGCCTGAGCGCCGACTCTGTAAGCAAGTGCTCCCTGCTTCCCCTGTAAGCTCCTCTTCATTGCTCAGTTTGGACAGTCCCCTTAATTCCTACTTACAGGATATTCAATTCAGCATCTTTGTGGGCTGGAGTGTTTCTGTCGGTCTGAGGCATCTCACATTTGATTTACATTCTAATTTCTATGTGATATTATTGGCCTAAGAGATATTATTCCAGCTCCCCATGCAGAACTAATAGGTTGTGAAGGACAAAACGTATTAATTTCCAATGAGAATATGAACAGCCCAAAATGCCAGCTTGCATGCACCCCCTTAGCTCCGTTTTGTTCAAATAAATGGAGATTGTTTAGTTCTTGTTGTCACTGTTGCTTATTCTTTCCTTGAAGTCACTTAGTGTTTATTCATGTATTAGTGCATGCAGAGCCCAGCTGAGTTCACGGCATCACGTGCTAAACTTCCCTCGAAACAAAACCAGGGCTGTCCTGCCCCAAAACACACATGTGCACCAGGGCAGGGGGTGGAGGCAGGAGGTAAATGATGTTTGTTTTGCCAGTGGGTCCAGCCTGGGTCAGGAAAAGAAGTGAAATTAGGCAGTAGGTAGATGGGAGATGCCAGCCCTATGCTAGTGAGCTCCAGCCTAGCACTGGGACACAAGAGCTGTGAGTCTCTCCAGGTCAGGGGAAATTCAGCATTTATTTCACGATAATGTCAGCCCTAGATTGAAAGTCCCTAACCCTGCTGGGCTTGGTGGGCTTCCTAGAGCGTGGATGAACCACTAAATTTGTCTCTGATGAAGCCTTTTGGCTACTTGGTGCCATCTGTGCATGCACCTTGTCGCAAGGAGGCCGGTAAAAATCCGTGTGCTCCAGGATGGGGGACATGGCCTGAGTTATTATCATCTGCAGACACGTTACTACGAGGGCAAAGTGTAATAGCTGCATATGCTTCTGCACTGATGCACGAATCAATAAATGGGTGAGCTGGTCCTTGACCTTTCGCGTCTTGCTGGGAGAAAGAGGCACCTGCAATCTGCACCAAAAGGTTCACTCCCAGCTTGTGTCATGCTGGCATGTTTACGGCTCCCAGGCTAGTCATGCTAAATGGAAACCTAGATAGAGGACACTTTTTATAAGGCATTTTTGATGAAAGGAAAGGCTTTTATAAATGAAAAGTCTCCTGTTTGCAGCTCTGCTCCTCCCCTGCTTTCGTCTGGGAAGCCGGTAAGGGTGTTGACACACAACATACTTTTGCAGTATCTTGCACACAAGATATTTTTGCAGTTAAAACGGGCTGCAATGAGGAGGCCAGTGTACACAACTGTCCTTCTTCTGTTTTGGAATTGCAGCTGTGGCCATATACGAGCCAAACATTTTCCTTTTGGGAAGACTCACTGCCATCCGCAGAGGCTTGAAGTCGCGCAGGGAACTGCCTTGCTGGGCTCTTCGAGGTCTTGCCGAGGGTCTTTGTCCCCTCTCTTGCTAGGAAATGAAGACAGTGAGTGAGTCTGTGGGATTTACAAGGCAGCTAGAAAAGGCTATTTCTATTTCAGTATGCAAATGGGCGTTTCCCATTGAAAACAAGGAGAACGTTTTCAAAGAGCAGGTAGGAAACCAGAAACTTTTTGGACGGTCTGAGGGCCTCTCTGAAGTCCCAGTGCCTGAAGGATCTGTGAGCTCTGCGTAGCTCTGCTTTCAACGCACCAGACAGCTAAAACCCCTCTGCAGTTAGAGTTGCACCTGAATAAATAAATTGCCTTGCTGAAAATGACCTTTGATGGGAATACCCCGGGCTCTGCCTATCACAGTCCCGGCAGCAGGGTTTTCATCGAGTTGTCACAGTAGGAGTACGTTGCTCCTGCTTCATCTTCTCTTGTGCAGCCAAAACCAAGCACTGTCTGTCCCCTGAGCCCCAGGGCTCCAGCAAAGGAAGCTGAAAGCTTGCAAAAGACCCTCTCTCTTTAGAGATTTCAAATGCTTCATTCTACCCACAGCAAGTAAATGAAATCTGTTGGATACGGAGAGCTGAGAGGAGAACTTTTAAGAGAGGGCAGCAACCTTGGCTTGGAGACTTGCAAATGTGCTCCCGCTGCCGAGCGCGATGCCTGGTGGAAATTGCCTGGAGACTGCAGGGATTGGCACCAGTCTGGTATTCAGCAAGTCTGAAAACCGCCAGCCACAGGCCAGAAGAATAGGGAAAATGGGAAGAAAGAGGGTAGTAGTAGGGAAAAGAGTCTCTGAGCAAGGACTTCTGCTTCCCACAACTCTGTTGCTGCACAGATTCAGCACTGTGTTTAGGGGGTGATTTCCAGGGCCCGCCTCCGCCTCAGGTGACTTTGGGGTACCTGCAGCTCCCTTGCTGGAGGTCCAAGGCAGAACCTGCAATAGGCTGTAGTGAGGCACATCTGCCCCATACATCCAGTCTGCTCCCAGCAGTGCCCAGGATGAGCTTGGCTGAGATATTTCATTATTCCCAGTGATGAGGTGGCTCCCAGTTCAGTTGCAGAAAAAAAGGGGGGGGGCAAAAATGCCCTAATAGGCAATTCTACTGCTTCTGCCTCTCCATCCATGATGTGACTTGACTGGAACAGTCGTGCAGGAGAAGGCAGGAGATGGCCTCATGCCTGGGAGCACTCTTCCATGCAGCTTGTTTGGATGCAGCTTTGAGACGGGGCTGATCCTGCTGGAAGCAACTAAAATTCAGGAGAGAGGAGCCCTCTCTGAAACCAGCCCAGAGTCGTTCACACTCCAGTTTAGACCAATTCTAGCAGCACCTGAAGCCAATACCCGGCTTTGCACTGAAATAGCTGAAGTCCAGGCACAGATCAGCAGCATCTAGTAGGAAAGCCGGAAAGTGGAGAGCTAGTAATAGGGAACGTCCTCAGCTGCACTGGCACCGTTCTCCAGAGCTTGTCCACAAAATCACCCAGTGCAGGGAGGACCTGCGGGCCCTGGGAGCACATCTGGAAAGCAGGGCCTCAGAGCCACAAGTCCGTCACTGCTTGAAGAGTGACGGATGACACGGAGCAGACGGGGGACAAGCAGGGAGCACTCCCGGGTGGTGGGTGACGTGTTCGGGACCTCCTTCGTCCTGACGCGCAGCCGCCGGGTGACTCAGCAGAGCGTCCACCCGCGCTGAGCTCGGCGGTGACTTATGGTAAATTGCACACACTGTGCTCGGGGCTCGCAGCGGTCACTATTGCATTACCGCTTGCCAGGACAGCTTTTCCTGGCACACCAGGCTGCTGCTTGGGTCATGACTCAGCCCCGGAGAGAGCAAGCGTCTTGCTCTCCAGCTTTGGATTAGGTGTCACGGACTTTCTGCCTAAAATTACTGCTGGAGAAAAGAACCTGCCTAAAGTTGCACGGGATCCAGCCATCTTCAGGTGCATCCTCTGATAGTGGTGAATATTCAGAGGAGTCTAAATGCAGACAGGCTGCCCCTTCTGCATCCCGGGCAGGAATCCCTCGCTCCGACAGCGCACGCGGAGGTTGCTGAAGGGCAGTGCGGGCTGCCAGGGCTCTGCCAGGCAGCGTGGCAGCTCAGCCGCGCACAAGGAGGGCTTTCTCCTAAGCTTTTGTAATCGCAGAGCTCAGGGGCAAAACGGTTTCCAAACAAAAAGAAGTTTCTGAGCGTGGACAAAGACGGGCTGCTTGGGCTAACCCCAGCGCTGGCCGCGGCTGCGCGCTGCAGCCCGGCCGTCCCCCTGCGCCCGCACAAAGGGCTCTTTCTCCGAGCGCTGCCCTAACCTCTCCTCTGGGCTATTAGGGGGACGTGCGGCCTCGTCACCTCGCATGCGAGCTAATCGAATAAATAAGCTTTCTGCAAATTGCTGCTTAACCCCCTGCTTGCCATGCCGATTGGGAAGGGTCGTGTGCGTGTCAAACCACCCTCTCCTTGATGCTGTGAAGTGAGGAATAAATGTAGAAAGGAAGGACAGGGGGGTTCTGGCTAAACAGTACGAGGGGGTGTAAGGTGATGAGGGTTTAAGTCTGCAGAGTTTCTGATGGTTCCACATTGGTCGTGGCAGCAGGATGCACTGGGGCTCCTGCAGCACAGGGACAGGTATAAGACGTTGCTGAGACCTGCGGGTCCCGGTGCCATCAGCCAAGGGGACAGGACCATCAGTCACTTCATTTTGTACCTCATTTCCTACATTTACCCTCATTTCATATAGTCTGAAGATCCAACACTGCTGTGCTCCTCCTGGACACTACCTCATGGCTCAGTATTTCCTGATTCCTTTTTTAAGCAGCCTTAGGACATTATGCACAAAAAGGGTTCTGTGCTCTCCTGGGCAAGCTACTTCCACCACACTTTTTATTGCTTGTGTTCTCATTTTCTGGTTTCAGAATGTTCCGAGTACTACAACTGCTCACAAAGGCAAGAAGAAAGTGCAGAATATAGGCTGCTAAATGGCCTGGAAAAAAAAAAAAAAAGGCCCAAGGACCCTTTTTGGATGAGCCTCTCGATAGCTCATCTCTCCATCTGTGAGAGAGGGAGAATTTCAGATGCTCTGAAAAGTAATTTGTGGAGCCCCTAGATATTGCAGTGATGAGCAACAAGGAAAAGGTCACTGGGGAATCAGTAATTCTGTCTTCAGGGCAGGGCTGAGCAGAAGCACAATCAATAAGACATACTGACCCATTGACCGGTGAGGATAACACCCGCTGTGGGATAACTCGGGAATAAGTCATGTCGCTGGGGACAGTGACACAAGGAACAGGCCCAGCAGGCTGAGCTAAGGCCACCCAGGCAGGTTGGGGATTGTCTTCTTATTTTTCAGTACTCGGTTTTGCAACTTTAATCGGGTTCTTTAGTGTAAGAATATTTTTGTGTGCGTGTGCAGTGTGGATTAAGGCACTACAGAGAGCTGCTTGGCTCTAAGCCAGTCTATCCCAAAGCCCGCTGTGAGGTGGAGGTGATATTCCGAAGTGCCCTTGGGGTCAAAGCTGCCTAATGCTGGTGAAGCACTCAGAAAACACAGCAGTGAAGTATGTAACCCCCTAAATGCTCTTCGTGATGTGGTCAATAAGAGATTCAAAACACTGAGCTCACCGTTGCTCCGGTCCTTATTGGTGTCCCAGGCCTCTTCTGGCCTCTTTTTTCCTTACTCTTAGACCAGCTGTTCTGAATCCAGAAAACGGATGTCTCTACTGTTTGTTGCTTTATATTCTTCATCCACAAGCAGAAGAAAACGCAGTGTCTGTGCTCAGCAGGGTCAGGGTCAGCGCAGCCCAGGGCAGGGCCCCAGATCCCGGTCTCGGTTCCTTCTGCAGGAATAGGGAAGCAAGCAGACCCACTGCACACAGCTTTCCTAGGGCTCTCTGCTTGGGGAAGTTGGAGGTGAAAATATCTCATTGCACCTGAAAACAACAACAAAAAAAACCAGCTTGGACTTTCAGTCTAATTCCCCATACAGTCTGGCCCTTCGCTGCACAAACAACTCTTGCTCTAAGAGTTGCTTAGAGCAACTTGTTGCTCTAAGAGCTTTTCTATGCATTTTGCAGTGGGAAGGAACTCTTACTTTCTTATTACTTTAATTACCAGTTGCAAATAAAATAAAATAAAATAAAATAAAATAAAATAAAATAAAGGCTACAGCAACAAGCTGCTCAATGTAACAAAATTCGATTCATGAGAGCTCTGAAGTGAAGTACTTGCCAAAGCGCAAAGGAATCTGTAGTTTAAACACAGGCTGGAACTGGATGTTATATAAGAAACTGAGGTGGTGTATGCAGAGCAGAGAGCTACCTCTGTTCTTGACAAATAACGCTGAGGCAAAACTCTCCGCTTCTTCTCCACTCTTGCAGGTTCATGATATCAAATTTCAAGCACCAACTTTGGAAGAAAAGGAATCATGGATAAAAGCTCTTAATGAGGGGATCAATAGGGGCAAAAACAAAATATTTGACGAGGTAAGACAAACCGCTTTGAACCCTATGTTTTTCTGTGTCTCATTCACTGCTTTTTTAGCTAAAGGCAGATCTTGCCGCACACCTCAAGCTGCCTGTCCTCCCTGAGTGCCAGTGACCCCGTCTGCCAGCTTTTCTGCCTCCAGTTTGGAGAGAAATCCAACGGAAAGTTACTCCTTGGCTTCTCCAAGCATCTTCCCTCTGGAGCTTTGGCCAGACCTGCCTGGCTCCCAGCACTCCCAGATTCCCCTCTCATCCTGACAGAAGGAGGATGGGAGTTGCACCTCTTGGATCCTGCCGTAATCTTGCTTTGCTCCCCATTAGCCTGTTGCCAGCGCTGGGCTGGACCAAAGGAGCAGTTTCTGCTCCTGAGTCATTTCAGCAGCAGAAAGGAAGTGCACGAAACCACCAGCATGGGAATGACACCAGAGACATGGGCAGGGTGGCCGGGGACGAAGAAATCAGCAAGGGCTGTTTAGCAAAGGAAACCAGAGCCGATCAGCAAGATCTGATAGCAAAGGAAACCAGAGCAATAAGTTTTGAGAAAAGGGCTCAGTGCTGCAGATGCGCTGATAGAGATTGCAAATTGCCCAGGCTTGGGCGCTCAGAAAGGCTCCCCAGAAGGAGGAATCCCTTGCTGGGATCAGCAAGGAAGAAGCTGTGGCTCCAGTTATATCATGGCAACTCGAGCTCCTGTCTAGGGAATCCAGGCTTCACTTTTATTCTGCACGGGACAAATGCTGGAGGAGAGGCTAGAACGTGTGCCCAGGCAAATAGCATTGCGGGTTGGGTTTTTGGCGGTTACACGGTGTGGCCCTTGGGCCCGGTGGGAAGCAGCACGTGGAATTAAATGGATGGCGTTACTGAGCGCTCAGCAGCCGGGTCCTTCTCATGTTACCGCAGGCAGGAGACGCCCGGTCCCGCAATGCGGAGCTGGGTGGGATCCGCGGTCACCTCCCTTCCCTGCGGCCCCCGAGGTTGTGCTTCTCACACGGACCCGGCGAGAGCAGCCTCTAATTCCAGCTAATTCCCGGAAGAATCAGACCTTAGATTTAAGTCTTCTGTACAGAGTGGGCACAAGCGAACGGCTCAAGCGCTCAGCTGGCTTGGATTAGCTGTTCTCTGCCGAAAGATCTGCTGTAAAACTGCCCTGCCATATCAGAGCTGGGGTTGGGAGCGATTTTTCCTCTTGAATCCTCATTTGACCCTTGCCAGCTTCCCTGCGTGTTAATAAATTTGTTAATTCAGCCACAGTTGCAACTAATCCAGGTCACTGCTCGCACCTTCTATTCAGCTTCTGCAGTCATTAGGGCCGTTCAACGGAAGGTCCATGGCGACGAACTGCTGATGCGGTTCACAGTCGGGTCACGGTTATTAATGGGCTTTCGCCTCCGAGATGGCAAGAGCAATCTCCGTGCTGTGCTCCGGGGGATGCTCCCGGCCTCGCGGATGCTGCGTCGAGGACGGCAGAGCTCTCGTGTCCTCCCTTTCTTTGCTCTCGGCAGAGGCGAGGTTAGGGGTGCAGAGCTCTGAAAGCTGGATCTGGAGGGTGTTTTAGGTGGGCAAAGCTCTCCATGGGACAGACACCTGTAACATTCGTCTCACACACGCACGGCTTTGCAGGCAAGACGGTGCCTGAGGTCTGAGGTGGGGAGCGTAGTGGGGAAATATTCAACAAAGTCACTGGATGCAGTCGCTGCTCCCCATTCTGCATAACAGGGAGAATTTTGCAGGCATGTCTTTGGGAATTAAGCTTCTCTTTTTCCCTCCCTCCTCGTCCGCTCTTCTAAAGGTGAAGGTAGATGAGAGCCTTTCCCTGGACCACGTGACGCGGGACAGGGTCAAAATGACCCAAGGACGGAGACCCCCCACGAGAAGCCACCTGAAGGAGGTAAGTGGCACCGGGCAGGGGTTCTGTAGCACCCCAGGGCAGATGCAGGTGAGCGACCTCCCCCTGGGACCAGCAAGGGCCTGAGCAGGCCCTTCCTTCCAAGTACATCCAAATCCCCAAGGAAAAATCCAGGTGCGCACAGCCCTGGGAGAGCTCGCACGGGAAACAGCCTCCACTGGGAGAAACACCCCAGCGGCTCTGAGAAATCACCGAGCTCCCGCAGATCTGTAGCTGCTGCAGCACATTATGATATATTTAGCTTTCCATAACTCACAAGCTGCCTCGCTGTCTGCCGAGAGCCACTGCAGTTGCACTTCAATCAGAAGAGACCGAAGCCCCGGCTATATTTGTTTTCTAAGCAGCGATGGTTTTGTAGCTGTGATGGTCTGAAGGTGCAACAACTGCTCAGTTTGTGGGAAGAAGCTATACATTTTATTTAACTAACTGGAAAAAAACAGAAGCTTTCAGGCTTACAAGCTCTTCTTTAGGTCTGAAAGAGAAAACATTATTTTCCAAAGCAGTTACAGACTAGCCTGTCTATTCTTTGCTGCTTTTCTGGATCTGTCATTAAAAAAAAAAAAAAAAAAAAGGAAAATAAAACACCACAGAATAAACCTGTGGTTCACTTCTATGGGAGATTTATTAATAGGCGATTCCTGTGATTTATGAAGCAGTTTGCACAAAGCATGTATTGACATTTTAGAAGAGGATTACACTAATCTAGTGAAGGTTTTAACTCAAAACTTCTTTCTTCAAATACCCCAGACTGACTTATGTGCAGCATTCAGATGACCTTAATACAGACTATGAGACAACCTAAAGCTTTCTACTTTGCATAGAAATTGAGGTGAAGTGTCTTTTCTGGAGGAATGCATAGGAATAAATCAGAAATTCCCATCCATCCTTCCAGAAAAGAACAAAAACAAAAAAAAACAACAACAACAACAAAAAGAAGCAGCAGCAATAGAGCATGGGTTCTCTGTAGTCTAGTGTGAGTCTTAATAGAACAGGAAACCATTCCCAAGGCCCTACTAAGAGCTCCCCTACTCAGCTCAGTATTTTCATGGGATACCTCAGACATCGATATCTGTAAGGCCTCTCATTTTTAGCCAAATACAGGGGAAATTGGCTTACAGATTCACAAGCAGGAGGCAGGGAAAGGGAAGGGAGAGGGTCTGCAGAACAACAGGTATTTCAGTTGCTCTAGTCTCATGGCCTAAAAGAGATTGCAGCTCTTTTATGGCAGAACTTCCAGAATTCCTGCTGCAGTATTACTGCTTGCCATTTCCACACTCTGCGTTTCAGCTCCTACCAAAGCCCTCACCCCGAAGGACTTGCTATTTTTAAGTGTTAATATTTCAAATTGAAAGAGGTTCCACATGAGCACTGGAGGCTGAGAACACAACGTGGGAGTTGGTGTCGAATCAGATGGAAACCCCTAACTACTGAGCTGCTCTCACAAACAGTATTGGGGATAATTTTATGGTCTCTGTGTGTGTGGACGAGGAAATAAGACACAGTGCAGGGTCTTTGCTAACTCTATTTTTGTAATAGAACCACCTTTCTGCAGCGATGTGCAGACAGAGGGTGGTTTGAAGGAGGAGTAACTGGCTGAGCTTTAGCCCCAGTAAGACAGTGATGGCATCAGGTTGGAAGAAGCAACCAGAAGGCAGGGAGCGTTGCATTAGTACCCCAGCCCAAGCACTCCCAATGTACATTGACTTGTTTTATCTGTTCGATACTTTGAACAGTCTCAAAAGTAGAAAGCAGTCGTGCTTTGGGCAGGTACATGCCCAAATGAGGGGACTAAAAGATCCAGCTACCCCAGCATGAAGAATCCAAACCTGGCAGAGCTGGCTGCTCGTGACAGAGAGGAAAGCAGAACCAGTTTCTCAGCGTTGCTCTCAGAGGAAGTAGTAAAATAAATTCTGCAGTGAAGTCCTAATTCTTGACTGCTTGTGGTCATTGGCTTTGATACTTGTGCAAGTTGGTGCACTATCAGGCAGAAAATAGCTCTGCAGCTCCTGACAGTCACCAAATGTGGTGATCTGGGGAAGAAGCGGGGGTAGCAGAGGGACACGTGCGCCTCACTCGATGCTTTAGAGATTTGCTGCAGGGTAAATGCCTTGACCCAACTTTCTTCTTTGTGGGGTGGAATTTTGAGACCCAGGATTGTCACAGCTAATTGCATTTTGGCACATCAGATCTCACTGGGTTTCAGGTAGTAGATTAATGCTAGCAGAGGTTGCTAGTGCTCTTGGAAGGTAGCACAGGGTGATGTTTTGTGGAAGTAGCTAAAGTTTCATAGATGGCTCTTGAGCTACAGAAAAAGCTGCTTTTTCAGGTGTCACGTTTGCTATCAGCCAGATGTTCCTATTTTCAGTTTTGACAGATTTAAGCATAAAAAAGAGATGAATGTGTGAAATAGCAATCCTTCACCTCACAGCTTGAGTTTTATGCTGGAAGCATTTGTACCACTGCCTCCCTAGCAATTCTTTGAAGTTACTGAATTGAGCATGGAATTGATGGTGGGATAGAATCTGAATAAGCTTTCCCTTGTATTTCAGGCTGCCAAGGCAACATCAGATGGTATCTTGAGACTAGATCTCGATATAGTGGACAACGGACCACCAAACCTGGACTCCACTATCAGTGAAGGCAACAATCCTCTCCCTGAGAAGGAAACACCAAAGCCACCTATGCCACCTACAAAACCCACTGGCACGAAGGAAAAAGAAGATGCAGAGAATAATGTTCCTGACCAGGAACATAAAAAGCCTTTGTCCCCGCCATTGCCCCCGGATAAGAAGCTTAAGGAAGGCCTAGCATCAAAGGACAGTGCCAGCGCCACGGAAGAGGACTCTGTAAGCACTGAAGAAAGTGCAGAAGGACCCAAAGTACCAAGTGAGGAGGACAGGGAGACCCTCACAGAGGTCAGCAATAGGGGCTCAGTAAAAGCTCCAATTCCTCTCCCTAAGAGCGTGCCAGACAAGCTAAAAGTGACTTGGGAGCAGCCAGTCCCTGAGCCCAAAAACACAGAAGACTTGAAATCATCAGGAGATGGTAGCAAAGAGAATGTGGAGGAGACTGCAGATGCTGCCAAGCCTCTTGTTCCTCCTAAGGTTCTGTCAGAAAAATTTTTAGCCACTATAAACTCCAGCCAGGGTGACCTGGAAGCTGCAGGTTTGGAAGACCGTGAGTCTCACGGCTCCAGTCCCCCTGTGAATGGGATCAAAGACAGTGAAGAAGCAGAGGCCACATCCCCAAAAGCTGAAAGTGAAGAAGGAAATGAGAGAACCGCTGAAGAGAAGGAACAGCAAACATTAGCAGAACAGAGAGAGACTTCCTTAGCTACAGAAACAGGCCACGAGGGTGTAAAAGTGACTACTGAGAAGAAAACATCTGTTGAAAGCCCTTTAGCTCTCAAACTTCGCAGTTCTTCTTTGGGAGACTTGCTGTCTGATTCCAAAACTACACAGAGAGCATCTACACGCCCAGGTTTCCCCAAGGTTTCCCATCGCTGCGTAGCTGAAATGGAGGAGAAGGTTGCCAGCGAAAGGGAAAAGACAGAAAAACTTCTGCAGAAGGTTTTACGTGGAGGGCTGGAGCAGGCCCAGGGGGAGAATGGCCCCCCGGTGATGGCAGAGACGTTACTCAATGAGGCAGTAGAGCAGCTGCTGCAAGCTACGCAAGTCTTGCAAGAAATTAAAGATTTGGGAGAACTGAAAAAAGAAGCAACAGAGACACAGAAAGGAAAGCAAAAGGCTCTAGTGACTCTTTATAGGAGAAGTGCTCCCTGACAGACTTCTTTTTGAAAATCAGAGCTAAACATTTGCCATTTATGATTTGTATGTTGCTAGGCCAGTGTTAAAAAGGGTGGTGTTTTGCTGTGCACACACCGTGCTTATGGGACAGAATTGAGCTTGCAGTTATAGCATTTTTCTCTCTTTCTTCGTGCTGTATATTGTAGCCCAGTTCTAATCCTCTTAGCACAGCAGAAGGTTACAGGACATTGAGCAGTTACGAAAATGTGAATGTTCTTTAAGGACTTGGTCCTAAGTCCTTTTAAGTCAATGGATCAAGCCTTAAAAAACACTGGTAATTAATCTGAGACAGATTTTTGAAAGGAGCACAAAACTCTAGCAAAAGCCCTTGTTTATCTGTATTTACAGACACGCCAATACCCAGTTTACACTGGCACCTGTCTGGTTTTGCCAGTTAAATCATTAAAGGAGAAACCTTGTCAGAGGCGATTTTACTAGTTTGTTCACTTGCTGGTGAGGTTTCCTGGACCACCTGGACCAGTGGAAATGTAAAGATAAATGCTTAATCTTCTCCAGAACTACTCACAAAACCACATCCACGGTTAGCAAGTGACCTCACGCAGAGGCAAACACCACTGTGCAGCTCTTGCCTGCAAGCAGAGCAGCTGCACAAAAACACTCTTCTCGTTCTGACTGTGCAGGGCTTTAGGTGTTTGCTAAGCACCGTGTAAGCGAACGAAAATCAAAATGCATCCTTGTGAGGCAAGTATTAATTGTTTCCAATTCATTAATAGGGAAACAGAGGCAAAGATGCAGGGCAGGTTACATTTAGCCTCAGGGGGAGTACATTATAGCAGTGCAACACATCTATTTTTAAAGAATGCAGCTATCTGATGAGTTCCCTCGTGATAGTTGGAGCAATTAGCCGGATGTTTGGAGAGCCTGTGTCCAGGAGATCCCAGGGATCTGTCTAGGAGAGCCTGCCTAGCACATTCTTTAAGGATATATTTCCCTTAGCTGTAGGCTCTCTGCATTGCCTCGGGATGTTAACTGACAGCAGCGTGCATACCAGGCAAGAGCTCTGGATGAAATCCCTCCTATTATTTTAAGTTTCCTACCTGCTGTGTCCTGGCTAGCCTGCGCGCCACGGTTTGGCACGCACAGCTGTAATTTGAACAGCTGTTTAAATGCTGAGTACCAGGAGGGAAAGGCATTTTGCACACGTAGCTTGGGGGCTGGCCCCAGTGGCTTAAGTATATTGAAATAAAAAGGCGTCGCTACGCAAGGGTCTGGGGAAGGCACAATTCCTGCAGCTGTTTCTGAAAGCAGCCACCGTTTCCTTGGTGTCTAGTGAGTAAAGTGATGGTAAAATCCTGTCTTTTGCTGTATAGCCCTGTGCATGAGCTGGTTCTCCTGCAATCTCAACAGTATTTGCTCTGAGGGGAGTCGTATGACATCCCCAAGGGGACCTTGAGCTCAGGGAGCACAGAAAAGGGCGATCTTTCCAGCCTGGTTTTAAGGAGTGACACTTTATCTAGGCTCTTTTCTAGCATTTGCCAGCACTGCACTCTTAGCTGATCAGACAGTGTTTCCTCTCTTCTTCCTTTCACGATTTCTCAGGTTTCACAAGGCTGCTATGGGCTGCAAACTCCTCCCATGGCAGCAGCTTGGTAAAGCTTCATCTGAGCCTCTGCTGAGACGAGGCAACGGGCAGTTGAGCTCTGAGCACAGCAGTGCTGTCGTGGTGCTTGCAGCAGTTCTTGGTTGGCACCACCCCGAGCCACCAAAGCAGCAGTTACTTGAATTGAGGCTTCCTCTTCTGATGGGAAGAGCCTGGATTTTGATGGTCTGTTCCCCTTGCAAGCCAGCCATAGACACTGCATGGAAAATCACTTGTTATCCTCTCGCACGGAAAGTTCTATGCAGTCAAACAGCCAGAGCTCAGGTGCCAAAAAGCTTTGCTTTGAGACAAAAAGATTCCTAAGTCCCAAGCACGTGGCCCAAGAGCCAATGCTGGGTCTGTATAATTTGCTGCTATGGATTCAGTATGAACCATGGGTCTCATTCACCTTTCAGATATACTTTACGGCAAGGGCTAATGAAACAGAGATGACATTCAGTGCCTATCTGCTATCAAAATGTATTTTTCTGCATGTGCACTTTTGTTTACCGAGCGCTGTGTGGTAGGAGCGCGAGCTGTCAGAACCTGGTGTGCACTGGAAGTCGAGGGACATCAGCTTCAGAGAGCAGGCGAGATTTTGCAAGACACGGTTCTATAACAAGAGAGAAACTAGATGGGAAAAGCAGGTCATGCTGTTAGGAAGACACACAAACCAGGGCAAACCTTGGGTACAGGGTCATATCCCAAATTTGAAGCCAATCCTAAACTCAAGTCTGGAACTGAAAATACTTGAGAATGGAAATAGCTCATGGGATAACTTAGTCCCATAATGTACCCAGATGTCTTTGCTCTCAGAGGTGTTTTCTTGTGGCAGTCTGTTCTGTGGATATTCATCTGGCAAATGAAAACACTGAGACATCCCTATCTGTCACAGCCAAACCTACAGGATGCACTTATATTTACTGTATATTTTTATATAATACTGAATATCCAAATGCAAAATGAAAGTGTCTGACATTTTACTGAATACCCCTCAGTAAGAGTCTTAGCAGAAAAAGAAACCCACAAATGTATACCTGTTAGGAAATGAGTAAGTTAAATCATGTTACAAGCTGCAGCTAAATACTGTATTTGCTGAACTAACAGAACCTACTAGATTGTATTATGTCTTGTAAATAAGTATAACTTAAGTGGAATCGCCATAGCACCCAGTAACGGAACTGCTGAAGGCATTATGTTAGAGACTCTTTTGTTTTCAAATTTATTGCTTTTTTTTTCTAGCAGGAGTAGCATTTTCATCCTAAAATGAAACTTGCAGCTCAGCTGCAAGTTTGACCCAGCTGGGCTCCCCAGGAAACACCGTTCCTCCTGCAGTTTTCCCCCTGATTATTCTCGTTCTGGTCATGAGCCAGGCTCTGCCTAAAGCAGGAGGGTGGGTTATTCTGTAGCTACTTCCAGAGCTCCTTTCTGGAGTTTCTGGCTGCAGTCAGAGACAGAATCCTGGTCTAAAAAGTCTTTGCTCTGACCTTGTATGGCAACTCCATCTTCAGTGTACATCTTGCCACCATGCACTTTTTTTTTTCCCTTTTCTCCCTTTTAACTTACCTAATTCCTGGCTGCACTAAGGCTGCTTTCTTGTGCCTAAAACCCCTCTGGGCATGGAGAGCTGCTGCATAATTCTGTATTTCAGGCTATGCCACCGGGTCACACGATCGTGGCAGGAAGGAAGTGAGCTTGCAAGCAAGCAAACGTGGCCAACGATCTGAAAAGCAGCTGCTGCAGCCAGTGGAAACGCAGCACTTTGTCTCCTGCTTGTAAAGAGCTTTAAGATGTGGCAATAAACCCCCTTTTTAAACATCAGCTGTTCAAGAGCCGTTTGTCCCAAAGGGGAGCAGAGCTGACCCAGCGCTCAGGCCGGGGGGAGCTCGGTGTCGCGCTAACCACAAGCGCAGAGGACGGCAACGTGCGGGGCTGTGGCTGGAGCTGCTGTGCATCGTGCTGATCCCTTCACCTCTCCGGCCAGGAAAGCCTGGAGCACCTTCTCCTGCAAGCAGCAGGGAGAACGCTGGCAGAGCCGGGAAGGAAAGCCAAAGCATTGCTCTCCTTGTGACTTCCCTGAGAATGGGCACATTCCTGCCAGCTGCCCAGGATGCACCTGGGCTGAAGCAGCCTCCTCGTCCCCTCCTGTGGTGTCTCACCAACAGCAGTGTCCAGCACTGCTGCCTGGGCCCTCCTCAATATCCTCAGTTTGCCTGGTGTCTGCAAAACACTGAGCTCCCGCTGCAGGCGTCCCCTTGATGCCACCGAGTCACCGGATGATAGGAAGTGACTCTGGTAGCAACCGCTTCCTGCTCAGTAGAAACCAGTCAGCAGGTTGAGAAGTTACAAGGAAGCAAGGAGAAAAGCTTCTTGCTTGTATTTATGGTGTCTCATTGCACAAGCTTTGCTTTGAGTAAAGAAATGTGCTTAGCAAATCCTCTGACCTTTGCTGGGAAGGGGACAGGAGCAAGCAGTGGGCGGCAATTCTTCAGAGGAAGCTCCAATATTGTGTTGATTTCTACAGATAAATTACAGAGAAAGACAGTCTCATGTTCTTACTCAGAATAAGAGAACAGGCAAAACATCTCATTTTGGCTTTAGATTGATGTTGGTAAGGAAGGGAAATGTCTAGCACTAAGTAAAGCCCTTGAAACATGATTTTAAAAGCCAAAGACACAGAGAATTAGCATGTGCAGTGCTCCCTTGACTGCTTTTAATTCAAAGGATAGTCATAGATTACTGGTTAGGAGAGACTGTGTTACTATGTAATCCGAAACAGAAAACACAGGTCCCTAGGATTCATCTAGTAGAACTCAATAATTTGCAGTGGAAAAAAGGGGCAGAATGAGCTCTTCCAATTGCAGCCTGGCAGGGGACTTACCACAGCATTGGCTAGTATCTTGTAATGATTAATTATTCTTGCTATTAAAAAAAATGTGTTTTATCTTAAACATGAATCATCAGTGAAGCTTGCCAAGATTTCCCCCTTCCAATTTAAGAGCTGGAAAAATAGCAGGCATCGAAGCTGTCCACAGTTTAGAGAGCAAAGCACCCTGTTTTGTTATGCTCTGGAAGTTCACATGCTTAAAAAAGCCAGTGTTTCAGCTGTTCCAGGAAACTTAGTCACAGCATTCCTCTGGTACCTTACCTCATGCCTCTGCAACCCATATATTCCCGTGACAGCAGCCGAGGGGATGTTTCAGGCCGTTAACAATTTCATTCTCAGCAGCAAGCCGGCTGGCTGTTCAAGCAGCACGGGGGCATTTCAAGCCGTGTATTCTCATCTTCTCCTCCACGGCTCGCAGGATCGGAGACCTGCTGCTACAGCCTGCGTGCCTGAGGGCAGAGCGGGGCTTGGCCCTCGCACCTCCTGCTCCTCCTGTTCGGAAAGCAGAAAAGGGAAGAAAGAGGGAGGGAACCCCACTTCAGTGCATCGTTATTGCGGTCTGGAAAGCATTCTCCCTCCCATCTTCCCAGCTCTGCAGTTTCTCCTGTTCCTGTTCAGAGGGCCATAGTTGAGAATTTTACCTGTTTCTACAGATTTCGTCCTCAGCAACCAGGCTGAGCCCAATTACCTCTATGGGTTATTCAGTTTTCCCTGTCCCTGGGGACCCTGTGTGAGCTTAGATTCCTTGGGGTTGCAGGATGATGGACAAGGCAGCGCTTTAGAAAGCCCCACGGGTCCTTCCCACACATGCTCAGCCTGACTCTCCTCTTCTCCTCTCTCTTACTCTTTGCAACCTGCCCACACAGCAGCCAGGAGGGCAGCGGAGTGCTGCTGACGCACTCAAACCAGCCAGCTCAGGGGTCAGAGGAAAGACACAGCTGCAAGGACAAGGCTTAGCTCAGCCTAGAAGCCCTCCAAAAATTGCATACCTGTTTTTTTAATTTTTAGGTCTTTTTTCTCTATCACATCAAGTTAAAGCTAGAACCAAGACTCTAAACTTGCGAAGTTCTACTACGGACCAAGTGTTCTCCCTGTCTGTTCTCTACCAGCTCTCTTCTCATCTCGTGTCCCTTTTCTGCTCCAACAACTTATTCCTAGAAAGCTCAGTGCTCCGTGGATAGGAGCTTTCCATAAGTTCTAGTGAGCCGCTGCCAGGAGAATCTCCTTACTCATCACTGCTGCCGGATTCATGGGACAGTTCCCACATCCCCAGGGGGATAAGCTTGCACTTGGGAACACAGGCCCACTTTAGAGTCAGGAAAGGGATTTTGGAATGATTTGCTCAAAATAAATGAATGGAATTGAAATGTTGGAAAAACAAGCTGGAACTAACTCCATGTTTTTGGACTAACCGCTCTATTGGCTGTTCTTTTATAGCCTCTTCCAACACAAGGACCTCAAGTTGTTTTATGGACATGAATGACTTTAGCCTGACAGTGAGGGTAGGAGAGTCTTTTCACTTTGCAGAATGAAGGCAAATTTGTCTTTAAATAATTTACCTACTAGAGGTAGGAATGAAACTCCAAATCCTACTTCCTTGGTTGATATGACAGTTCAAGAGCTGTTATTCCTAGCCCACAGGTGGATAAGACATACTGTGCCAGGAGAGCTGTAAAATCCACCACGCTGTTCAGTTAAATTAGAAATACGAACTCGAAATATTTTGGAGGACAAGGCCATTTGGAGCAGGGACTGGCAGGAAATGCACTCCCAAAGAGTCAATATTTTTAACAATATTAGTGTTTTCCTCTCTCACCCACAAAAACTCAAGTAGTTTCGGAGGAAATTTTTTTTTTCTTCCAAAGATACCTACTTTGCACGGAAAAAAACCTCCCAGCTTCTTAAAAGGGAAATGCTTATCATCTTTAGATTCAGGGATGTGAGTTATCTAGCCCATGCCGGCACATGGGGATATTTATCACTGCGATAGATAAAGCGCCAGGAGATGTGCGGCGACGCAACCGGCGTGCAAACCCGCAGCACGAACTGCCTCGAGGGCAGGACAGGCGCAAACAAACCTGCAGGCTCCTCCGCTGGTTCATTTGCAACAAGAAGGCAGTTTTGAAACGCTGGCAAGATGCTCTGGGTCTGTTTAGATCCTATCACCATGACAGCAAAGCACAGCCCTGTTCTTAATGGATTTGTACGAAGCTGCAAGGAGAGGCAAGATAGGGCTCATTTTACTGATGGGGAAATGAAATTCAAAGGAAGAAAAACATGGTCAGATATCACAGGGGAATTGCAGCAGATGCAGGTTTGAACCTACATTCTCCATGTGCCAGGCCCCAGCAAGGCAAATAAACTCAACTCGTTTTCAGCTTCCAAAAACTAAGGAACTTCTGAAAGGTTCTCAGCTCAAATGACCGTTCTGCTCTTGGCTCATCTCTACTTCTGCCTTTCTATCCCTGCGGGTTCATCACCACCCACACCCAGGCGTGAAATCAGGGCTGCACCGTAATCACTGGCAAGAAGTTTTCTGGCAACAGTTTCAGGGTTAGGCAGCAACCCCAAACTGTTAACAGAGAACTACAGATTTGGAAAAATGTCCTTTTTTAAAAAAAAAAAAAGCATAAAAAGGCCTCTGTGATTTTGCTCTGCAGTATAGAAATCCAGTTTCAACATTAACATAATTTACATTTTTTTTCAGTTAATTCACAGCAAGAATTTTAAAAGCTGAAAGAGCAATTACATATTTTTTGATGGAGCTGATGCAAAAGTTTCCTGTAATCTTACTGAAGTCTTCAAAAATTTTTATTTTTGCCTTAATCTAGGCAGGGAAAGAGAACACAAACTCTTGATGATTCTCAGGGGAAAAAAAAAAAAACTCCACACAGAGAAAAAAATGATTCCAGTGTATCTCAAAATTGAGCACAGGGATCCACCCTAACTCCTCTGCGACTATTTCCTTCAAGGACCACAGGTTCATTCTCAAATGATCAGTCAGACCATGGACTATGGTCCATCTGTTCTGGCCCAAGACAACAGTAACTATACAGGTATGGGGTAGGTTTTCCAATGCGTCTATTATTGCCCAGAGAGACGGTGACATTTTTCAAAGCAATTAAAATAAACGTGTAACTGTGAAAAAGCAACTGTTCCTAGAATGTCTTTAGGAGGCTGGTCTCATTCCTGTGAAATATTTGTGTTGAAGAGTGTCGTGTTCTTCTGGTGAACACTTGATTTGGAACTGAAGTATTTTCACAGCTAAACACGAGATGTAAATTCAGGGTCTCGCAGCCAAACCCACTGTTCCTAAGTGCAGACAGAGCCCGGGCCCTTCTCTCAGCTCCGTGTTCCTGCTGTCCCCGGCAGACATCACCCTGCGGAATAGAATCTGCCAGCAGAACATTGGGAATTCCTCCAAATGGGGACCCTTGGGGACCCCTCCCATTCCCCACAGTGAACAAGAGCAAGTTGAAATGCGGTCACCACCCACCCCGGTGTCCTGGCGTTTAGTCAGCACTTGGGAAGGATAAATATCCACAGGACTCCCTAACTGCAGGGCCACAGGCTGGCCTTCCCTCAGGGCTCCGAACACAGTTTCTAGCTTCAGCAGTGAGCTGCAAACAACAGAAACCAGGAGGGTTTCATATTTTTGCCAGCGCAAGCGGGTGCCCGCCGGGAGCGTGGCTGTAACTCAGCTGTACAAGTCATCTCCAGCAGGAACGCGCTGGAGGAGGAGGTAATTGCGGGCTGGCTCCCTGAGGGAATTTTCCCCTAAAAGGATAACTATATTGTCATGACGAAACCAGCCGGCTGCCCGCAGAGCTTTCTGCAGATGAGGCTCCCGGTCCGGCAGGCAGCAAGGAGCAGCCGGGACCCAGCCCTCCTCCCTTCTGCCCATTACGGGCAGCAGAAAACACGGACAAGCCCCCAAAGTTCATGTCAGTGTCACGTAAGGAGAGGCCACCTCCTGCCACCCGCAGGCACAGCAAAGGGAGGGAGTGCAAGCAAAGAAACCAGCAGCACAAGAAGGGCTCGCATTTAAAACTGGTGATATTTGCAGGGAGGAGTAGGCAGGATGCCAACACATCCACACAGGAATTTTCCAATATTTTTCTACAGGAAGGTAACGGAAACCCCAGCTTATAATTGAGAACTCCGTGGAGCAATGCTGATCAAAGCTCATCACAGGACCAAGGCACACAGGGAAGCAGCAGGACCCTGGAGTGGTTCCTCTGCTGTTAAGGTGGAGCGAGGTTTAAGTTCAAGTCACCTCCCTGCCAGATCTAGACCAGTGACTTGAACCTCGGCTTCCCGTATCCTGCAGGAAACTGCCTTGACTGTAAAGCAACCGCTGTCTCGGCCCGAGATCCCTCCTTGCCCTGTGGACAGCCCACCTTGGGGCTGTGCACCGCGCTGCCCTGTCCACGGAATGAAGTGGAAACAGGAAAGCTGTTTGTGGCCCTGCTGCAGTGGCGGTCACCGGTTCCTATCTCCCAGCTGAAGCCCGCGCAGATCTTGGGTGCGATTTTGTGACTAATGCTCACGTGGCCTTGCTAGCCCCGTCACGCAGCGTGGAGGAACCCAGCCCAGTGCTTCCCCCTGTTCGCATCAGCAGACGGAGCACGAGCTCCTGAGCCACTGTCACGTCCCTGGTGAGCGCAGAGGAGCGAGGCAGCCCTGCAGCATGGCCTGGGCGAAGCAAAACACCATCCCTTCCATTGGAACAGCTGTTATGGCATGGGACAAAGGCACAGAGAACTCGTGAGGCAGATTTCCCAGCCTTGTGGGCACCACTTTAGCGGGTAGACCTGCAGACCGCAGAGCTCAGCACCCATCCGGTGTCCAGTTCAGCATCAGCCCACTGCTACAACCATGAAGTGTCATCTCGAAATAGCCCCATTGCAGCAACTCCCCAAATGGCTCTGCAGATTGAGCACACTTGTGCAGAGCTTTGGGAGTGCTTCCTAATTAGGCTGTCTTTGCAAAGAGAAGAACTAAAAAGCTTCGGCAGGATGAGCATGTTAGGGCCAGTAAGCAGAGACTCATGCAGGGATTAACAGCAGAAAGCAGGAGAATTGCAGGTGTCTGCAGGTACAGACCAGTTGCCATTTGGCTTTTGCTTTCTATGAGTAACACCCTGAAAATGAGCAAGGCTCTGCAGCTGAGTCACAGCAAGTCAACGTAAACTTCCTCTCCAGGCTAGGAAAACGCGGGCAGGTAGAGGAAGAGCCCTGTATATTCTTATGCACTAAATAATAAACACAGGAGGGTGCGTGTATGGAGTTGTGCAAGTCCCGCTCCGGAGTTGGGACTGGCGAGCGTGTCCCAGTGGGAGACCCTGTGATGGAAACATATGACAAACATATGACAACATCTGCCTTCTGTTTCCTGTGCTCTGTGCAGATTACTGCTCTGTACAGATAACCCCGTCCTTCCTCGCACAGAAAACTGGGCTTTGTGCTTTTTAAAGGCCCGCTGAGACCACTTAGACTCATCTCATAGCTGTTCTCGCTCTGTGTGCATCACCACCCCTCAGCATCACTCCGCAGACACTCAAGCAATGTGATTAAATTGGAGTTTGAGGGTTTTTTTTGTTGTTCTCTCGCCCTATTTCTACATGCACATTGCACTGAAGCCAGAAGCAGGACAGGCGGAGCACTTTTCCGAGCACTCCCTCCATGCCCGGAGCAGAGCTGACGCCCAGCTGAGATCCCCCAGCTCCTCTCTGCTCAAGTCATTATTTTCCATGGTGCTTGTTCAGCCCAGAAGTGAGGCCACCGTGTTCCAAGGGCTTCCAGTGTTGGAGCTGTTTCTGCACTGACCACCAGCCGCACACTTGAAAGGGAAACCTGGTGGGCTGCAATAAAATAAAAGCCGTCAGGCTGCAACTTGACATGAGCAGGGCTCCTTACAAAGCACAAAGCTCCAGCTGCTGTCCCAGCCCCCTCTCCCTGCCTCCAATCCCGAGACCATGAAATTACTCATTAAACTTGGAACAAGCCCTTTTCGGTGCACTTGGATGTGGCTGGGGGCAGACAGATGTTTTCTGCAAAGAAATTGCGGAGAGCCCAAGATGAGACCCTTCCAAAGCTGCACTGCTGCCTCCTAACTGCGCATTCCTGCTCCTGCTGTGCTCCACAGTTTATTTAGGGGTTAGATGAGGAGCAAGTGACAGCATTACAGCTCTAGGGAACCTTTGCTTCCACTAAATGACCTTTTTTTGTGGTAGTTTGTTTTGCTTAATATCTAGCAATGGCCCTCATGGCATGACATTATAGTGGCTCACAGCTGTGCCTCTAGCAATAGGTTTCAGCACTTTAGGCTTTAAAATCCTGCATTTTGGCTGCACTTTTTTTTTTTTTTTCCTAAGAGGAAAAAAAAAAAAATGCAAGGAAGCATTTAGGATCCAGACAGTCCTTGGAGACCCGGGAAGCATAAGATCCTCCCTACTTTTATACATGTGGAAAAGACACTTTTCTGCTCTCTTGATCCTTCCCTGCTACACTCACTTTCCTCCCTGCTACACCCACTTTCCTTCACTGTCCACAAGTTTTAGGAGTTTGTTTTGAAAGACCATCCTGAACCTTGCCAGTGAGGAGCAGAACTCACAGCAAGGCCAGGGCTGCCACTGTGGCCTGATGCTCCTCTCTTTCCCAAGCAGTAATTTTACAAGATATCCTTCTGGTATAAATAATATTGAGCTGAGATTTTTTTTTTGCTTCTCACACATTCCTACAGCATAAATGTAAGCCCAGTTTTCCATAATTGGAAGGAGAATATACCAGGGCAGAAGCTGTCCTGAACTTGTGTCAATAAGCTCTGCAGAAGCGGCAGGATCCTCAGGATTGAGCAGATCATCAGGAACGACCTCAGCGACTGCGCTAATTGAGTGTAAGTTTCACTTTCAAAGCTACATAGGAGCCTAAGCTCATTTATCTTTTCAAGAGATTTAAAGGCCTATGAGCTTTGGAAAGAGAGATGGATAGAAGAGGGGAGTTCAAAACTGACAGTTTTAATTTCCAGCTGTTATTAACATAGATTTATGTTAATAAATCTATGTTAATCTGCAGATTATCTATGTAAATCTGCAGAAACACCTTGCCATACAGAGCTTGCTCTTTGCAAAGACTTCCCTGTCTTTTCCTTGCCAAAACCAAAGCAAAGCAAGCAAAACAAAACATCTTCCATTTCTCTAACATGTGCTTTGCTCCCAGTCCTGTAATACTAAATTCTCCCTGAGCATGAAGACAGAAGAGATCACTGTGATAGCGATTGCTTCCTGAACTAGGAGTGACAGCTCTGCTGAAACACATCACTCTGCGTCGTCTGAAAGGCTATATGGGATGGGCCGAGTCTGGGAAGACAGGAAAAAATGGAATTATAGCCTTGTGCAATGGACACTGACAAAAAAAAAAAAAAAAGAAAAAAAAAAGAAAAAAAGAAACGTTGAGCTCACTCAGATGCTGTCTGTGTTTAATCCTGTCATCAGACAGTCTCTGTTTAACTAAATATTTGACTTCAGAATTGGGCCTGAATTATTACTGGCACAGCTTTAAGGCTCCACAGGTTCCTCTAACAAGCTGTTCCTCTGTGGAAGCCTTGCAGGGAGATGAATGCAGCCCTTGAGGAAGCGGCTGGATTCCTCCTGAGACTCCCCGAGTGGGCTGCTGAAGCCCCGCTGGTTTCCAGGCTTTCCGAGGGCTCCATATGACTGACTGTTGGAAGCAACAGGGCTGATGTTTGTGTGCACTGCTGGGATGTTCCCGGAAGATTTTGGGCTCTGCAACATGTCACAGTAACAGAGTAGGTATCAAAGAAAACACCCAAAATAACTTAGTCTACAGGACAGCTAAAAGTGTGTCCCAGACAAACCATAAATAAGATGGAGCCATACATGAGGCCGTATTGCTGGGGATCTACCTTGGATTCCACCCTAGCAACACATACTGAATTTGAAGTTTGCACCTTGTGCTGTTTGCCACCCAAGTCATGTAGCAGAGAAGAAGAAACGTGGTCATGTCCTCTTAGAATATTCAGATCTCGACTGTGGCAGCGATGCCAGACAAGAAGAGCCTCCAGGGCTGGAGTCTGCCTCTGGATCCAGGTTTTGCCACCATAAGAATCTCTAGGGAAGCAGAGGCTTCGCTTCCCAAACTACCATCAACTGTAGGCACAAGGAATCACCTTCCAAGTTTGCTTCCAAAGGAAGATTAGAAAATAAAGTCCAATTTGCTAAACCTTTAGTTGAACAACTGTTTCTGCATAAACATATACTGGTTTGTGGGCAGCACTATATGGTTAGCTGCAAATCTAACTGACTTTAACATCATGTGTATACAACTAAACTAGATGGCAAATAGAGGCACATATTCTAAATGGTATTAAGAAGTCTGATTTGAGATTTTTGAAAACTGGAGATTTAAAATAATGACTATCCTAGGATAATATGTAAAAACTATGCATGCAAATTAAAAGCACAAAATGCTATGTCAGAGAGCTTGACTTCTAAGTAAGAAAGAGCACGTGACTGGCCTGGGTAAAATTATTGAAGTGAAATAAAGTCAAAGACTTTAATAGCTTCCTAAAGAAAGGGTCAATATCAGGAATATATTGGAAACAACAACAAAAAAGTAAAAATGATCACCTCCCCCTATCATTTGTTATGCCACAATATTAGTGGAGAAATCCAAAAGCTCTTTTAGATCTGCGATCTAATAAATAGGTTGCTAGGCAAGAGTTGAACATTTTTAATAAATACTCGCAATATTCTGTAGCTAGTATCAGCAGAAAGTCTTCCTGCCTTTCCCCTGGAAACATACCTATTTAGAAAGGACAGAAGAAATTGCCTACATTGGGTTTTTGCCCTCTGGAAACACGCACAGATGCGAACTTTCAGTGCATCTGTGCTACTTCTCTCCTTAGGTCAGCATTAAGCAGCAGAAGAGTCACAGGCAATCAATCCTCATGGATTCCGGGTCTGGAAGAGGCACAGACAAAGACATTAATAGTGACAGGTTAAGTCCGCAGAGCTTTTCATGCAAGGATCTCTTACAACGTAACAAAAGACTAGTAAGAGCCAGAGGTCCCACCCAAGGCTGGGATGTCACCGGGCTATGCACAGTATGGACATGCAAGCAGGAATTACTCCCTGCCCCATTCAGGGCCGTTTCCCTAGCCCTCAGGCACTGGGTACCCAGTGGGAAAGGCTCAGCCCTTCCCAGTCATTCCTGCTGGCGCCACTCCAATTTGTCTAAGACACTTAAATATTCATCGAGAGGGAGCAAGTCTCCGTCTAGCCTGGTGCACAGACTGCTCTCCGGGGAGATGGGACACCTGCCTCCTCCACTCCCTGCTCCATCAAATCATTAATTATTTAAAATAACAGGAAGGAGCAGGAAGAGCCCTCCATGGCAGACACACTCGCAGCTTGCTGCTCCCGTGCTCTCTGGGGCCCTGCGGACACCAGGGTTTGCATCTCCCCTCAGGCAGGGGCAAGGATGAAACGAAGCTTTCCCCCTTCCTAGGGGGGTGTTTTACTTATGGAGATATTGCACAAAAGCGGGCAGCCTTTATCCAGACAGTCCTTCTGCTTGATATTTTAAACAGATTTTTTAAAAAATCATTTGAATGAAAGGAGAACAAAGCACAGAACCAACCTCTGAGAGCAGCATAGACATCCCTTCCGCCACCCATGGTGGTACCTGCTCAAGAGCTTGTGATCCGCAGGGACGACGCTCCCATCACAACGCCTGCCATGAGATGACAGCAATTGATTGACGCACTAAAGATGGCTCTGCTGTCCTGCACGAGAAGTCCCTGTGTCCTCAGAGGGATGTTGGGTTCCCCCAAAACTAACCTGAGCTTAAGGGCAGACCTTAGCGTGGAGCTCACAGACGGTAAATAGCACTGGCACCCTCGTGTGGCCACCGCCATCAGCGTGTGCTCCAGGCCAAAGCCAGATGTACGGCAAGGCTGGAGAGCACTGGGGACACCGGGACACCAGGGCTCCTCCATGGACATCCTTGGAGGAGGAGAGGGTGGCCCGGGAGCGCCCCGTGCCTCCTAGTCCTGCCCATCCTGGATCTGCAGGAAGCCCTTTCTCTTCACGTATTTTTTTACTATGCATTTCAAGGCCAAAAAGCAACAGAATCTACTTACTCAACCCAAGGTCTTTCCTTTCAGAGCAAAAAAACGATGCAGACAGGAAAATGCAAGAGGCGGCAGCGTCAGATTTCAGTGCAGACCGTGGGGACAGGCAGCAGCAGGTCTATTCGCGACGCCCTCCGAGAGAGGAAGCCTTGGGCCAAAAGGAAAGGTTTTTTGGTGACCAGGAGGCTGCGGGCTCCTCTCTAGGAGGGCAGAGGTGCCAGGGTGAGAGCTGGAGTACAACCACGATCAGGTAAAGGCAGCGATGGTGCCTGCAAGGGGCGGACGGGCTGTGGGGACAGTGAGGAGCCCTGGGGACTGCGGGCAGGACATGGCAGAGGGGCCTGGGAGATGGCAGGGACAGCTCTGCCGGCGGCCTTAGCTCGGCCGGGCACCAGCGTCGTCCTCCACACGGGGCAGGTGGGAAAACACCCTATTCTCCACAAGAAGTGGGTGGAAAAGCCGTTACCCTCCACGCAGAACCGTTATTCTCCACACGGAGCGGGTGGAAAAGCCGTTACTCTCCACGCAGAGCCGTTATTCTGCACACGGGGAGGGCGGGAAAAGCCGTTACTCTCCTCACAGAGCGGAGGGAACCCCCTTCCTCCTCATATTTCCCCGCCACACACACTTTCTCCACACAAAAACGTTACAAACGCCGGTTGGTGGCCCCGTCT
>JAWLRI010000923.1:1244006-1269197 GCA_034781795.1 Crypturellus tataupa | reverse complement strand
ACAGGTTTAATAAAACACAAAAAATCGCAACTAAAACCGCGTACCTGCCGGTGACGTCACTGCCTCGTTTCGGCCGTTTGGCCCCATTTCCGTCCGGCCTGGCCCAGGGGCGGGCAGATTTTGGGGGCCTTTAACCCGTTTCTGCCCCTCCGTTTCCTTTGCTGCTTTTTGAAAATCTCCCCAGCTGCTGCATCGCTTTGCTGGTGAATTTTTAGGGTATTTGCAGCATTATTTGGGATAACAGCATTTATATTCAGTACCACGAGGTGCGAAACACCTCAGGGCGCCAGAGGGTAGGAAAAGCTGTTAGGTATGAGATGAAATGCTCCCCAAATACACCAAAATGCTCCCAAAATGCTCCAAAATGCCCCTGAAATGTGGCCTGGGCCCAGCTGCACGCTGAGCACATTTGCACTTACAGCGTTGCACACGCTGGTGTGGATGCCGAGATGTTCTGATCACCAAGTTGTTCCCATTGCCAAAAATAAATTGCAGCCCCTATAGCCTCTATGATGGATAATTTGTTATTGTGTCTTGACCATGCAGAAGAGCAGATGGAGGAAAGAATAAATAAGTGACGATTTGACATCTCTTGACAAAGCAGCCGATGCTTTGGACATTCATAAAGCGAATTTCTGTCGCCTGCAGAGTGGGTCACCAGACATTTGCTAGAGACATAGCAGAGGTTTTTTCCAGCAAGCAGAGATGAGCATTTGCAAGCAGGTAGCCTGTGCGTAGCTGTTGGTATTGATAACTCATGTGAAATCCATTTCTTTCTCCAAGTTCTCTTCGTATTTACACCCAAAGAAGCGTCCGTGCGGTGTGAAACTAAATCCTTTGGTGAAACAGCAGGTCCAAGGCTCTTGGAAAAGTCTGTCTTGTATTAAGATCTGTTTAATTTGTAATTATAGATTTTGGTTACATTTTCTTTTTTTTCCTGGAAATAGGAGAAATAAGTGGTGACAAATCCAGAGGGTGACACCGTTGCCACCCCAGGAGTGCCCCGCAGGAAAACCCTCCTGCTCCTTCCAGAGAGGCATCACTAGTGCCGTGTATGCAGCCAGGCTCTAGTTTAGCTCCTCAGCACTGCAAAACGGGAACCGTAACATGTTTTCATGCCTCTTTTATTGCATGTGGTTAGTGTCTAGTGTGTGTTTTCTCAGGGCTAATGAAGTCTTGTGCATGTTTGCAGCCACTCACTATTAATATAGGATGCTCACAAGTGGATTGTGCATCAGAAAATGCCAAGGCAAAGGCTTATCCAGTGGAGATCAGCAGCAAAGTCGGTGGAAATGTGCTGATTTATACAGCCAAGAGGCTCGCCTGGCATCACTGACCTCTCACCGTCCTCAGAGTTCACTTATGCAGCACATAGACCTGGGCAAAGCCCTCCCTGCTTGGGCCAGCCAGCACATCCTTCTGGTCTGCAGAAGGTTGATTTTTGGTCAAGGAAGGCAGCCTTGTTGTCGCTCTTATGACAATCTGGTTGTGGAGAGCGGTGCTATTTGGGGATGTTTTTTCTGAAGCAGAAGCAACTTGCTGATGTTCTGCACTAGCTGCTTGAGCTTGGGTTTGGTTTCCAGCTCTTGTAGCCATTCAACTGAAAGCAGCTTTTCCCACTCTATTACAAGAGTCATTAAAATGTCTCTGTATTATCCCCCAAAGACCCTCAGGGATAGTCTACAAAAAGGAGATTGTCTTTATTCAGCTGCACTCAGTGCTACCCAGGTCTCAGTCAGCACCAGGGCACCTTTGTTGTAAACACAGACCCAAATGTAGAAGGTGTTTGTGTTCCCAGAGGGTGATAATCTTGGACAATCCCATAATGAGCCAGGAAGATTTTGAAAGTTAAGATGAGTGTAAGATAGCAGCAAGGATGTATGATTCAAGGACTGTGTATAGACTGAAGTGTGGGTTAAAACTTGAACAGAATGAGATGATACAAAAGTGCATGAAAAATCAATTTACTGCTAAGGATGTTTTGCAAGATAAAGCGATGCATCAATCTGAGGTCAGAGTCTCCCACCCTGGTTTATGTGCTGAAAGTGGCTTTGTCACCCAGATAAGTTACTCTGCCCAGGCTCATTTGTCTGGGTCTATCTCCTTGCTCCGTGATGATACAGTTTTCTGGACTTCGGCCAGTATTTCTCCCTGGTGCATCTTGTGCAGGGAGAAGGTAGAGATCAGTTTAAGGGATTGCAGGGATGCTGCATCTCCTGATGCAGACATTCCCAGGAATGTCTTAGCTCCCAGGACAGGCACCACTCCTTCCTACTCCTGCCTCTTCTTACTTAAATGGAGTAGAAAAAAAGGAAAAATAAAGGGGAGATAAAGTGATGAAAACTGCACCATCTTCTGCAGTGGCAAATCTGCTATGTGAAGAGTTAAACCCTTGTGGAAACAATCTGGAAATGGAACTGGTGAAACCTGAGGCCAGATCTTATCTATTCAGAAAAAAATAAATCCATTAGTGTGTAAAATGTGCAGGGAGTCTGTGGCGGGACCCTGTGGTTTGCAGGGAGCCTGTGTTGAGCTCAGAAATGCAGATCCCAGTGCTGCCACAGTATCTTCGCTGGGGGAGAGCAGGCAAACTAGGCTTGCACTGAGCCCTTCTGTGCTTCGCCCACAGATGAGATCTCCTGCATGCAGAGTTCCCTGCAGTGTGACCTGCAGAGCAGAGGAGGAGGAACGGGCAGACTCAAGGCCAGCTCCCCAGTGGGATGCGACAGGCTGCGGGACAGACTTGGGCACTTCTCAAAAGAATTCCCCAGAGCGTTAGGGCAGTGACTGAATCCAGCAAAGACCAGCACCAGCCTTGCCAAAATCCTCCAGAGCCTCCCTGTCAGGCTACCGCAGGCCCGGGGGCTCTTTTCAGTTTGACAAGGAGGTTTGTTCAATCAAGAAGTTTGCCAGGGCAAGGCCAAGTGCGGGGAGCGAGAGCTCTTGGCTTGTGCCTAGTTGTGCAGGACAAGTGCTGCTATTTGTAGTAAATTGCGCACAGAGCAGCCACAGGTACCACGCTAACCCCAGGCAGACTGGCACAGGGTGCTGCTTGGGAGGTTTTTGGGGTGTGCTGCACTGTGCTCCATGGCAGTGCTGTTCTAATGCCCGCCTTGTGCCCTCGCTGCAGTGCTTCCTTCCGAGAAGGAGCTCCATACCGCGGCGAAGCGTAATGACACGGCCAGGATGGCAGAACTCATCAAGAAAGGGGTCGACATCAAAGCCAAGAACAACGTAAGTCCTGGGTATTCCCACCACCGAACTGCAGGCGTGTTTCTGAACTGCAGGTCCTTGACACTGCTCCCCTCATTAGCTGCTCAACTGGGCAAAGCTTTAGTTCACACCACGCAGGGCTTAAACAGGTCCTGTGGCGAGTAAGCAGTTCAACAGCATGAAGCTCATAGCACTGGCATCCTGGACAGACTGTAAAGTTGCAGACACCGAGGAAGGATGATAATTTAGGGCTCCCTTGGAGTCTGTGGGTCTATGGCTCATACACATGCCTACAGTAAAAGCTTTGATTTTGCTGCCTCTGTCCTCCAAGGCTGTAGGACTGACTCAGTTCCCCTTGCAGATCTCCCCATGTTGGCCAGTAGGTTTCTGGGAATGTGGATTTGCATCCATCCTAACTGTTTTATTCCATCCATCCATAGGCAACCCCATTCCTGTGCTGTCCAGTGTAGTACATTACTGTAGTTTCTAAAAGAAGTTCAACAGTGCTGGTTTCTTTCTGCAGGAATGCTGCACAGTGCAGGAAATTCTGGCTCCGTGGATGGCAAAGATGATTTGGGCTCTGCAGCAAGGCCAGTGGATACCACATGCCCTCCACAGACATTAACCTCCCTCTCCCCTTCCTTCCCTTTCAGACAGACCGAACTGCCCTACACTGGGCTGCAGGAGCAGGGCATGAGGAGGCCGTGCGGCTGCTCCTGGATCACGATGCCCCGGTGGATGATGAAGACAGTGTATGAAGGCAAATCTTCCTTTTGTGCCCTGCAAGTGTGGTCTGGGCTTGGGGAGTGCTGGAGGACAGTTACAGACTGCACCTTATTCCAATGCACTGCAATGCTTGGAAAGCTGTGGCAGCCCTGCTGAGGGTGGTGCAGTGTCCTTTGGGAGCAAGCCTGAGGTCAGGATGTGGTGGCTTTGTCTTTTGGCCTTTTCCCTGAATGCCCGGTGACCAGGAAACGTGGCTGGGAGATTTTGGGAGGTTTTCTCTGGAGCATCAGGTCATTTGGCTTCTTCTGGTCGTAGTGTAGGACCAGAGTGGAGGGAGTGGCAGCCAGCAAGCTCATTTTCTCCCTCCCAACAACCTGGCTAACAGAGATGATTGAGTAGAAAGTGGTAGTCAAGAGGCAGGTCTGCTTAGCTGCTGAGACCATCTGGTAGGAGTAATAGTAACAGGTGAGAGAGTGGACAAAAAAGTAAATAGAAACATCTGGGAAGCTTCATGAAGTTATAGGGGCAGCTTCTCTCCAGCATGGGGATGGTAGTGATCAGCAGTTTAGCTAAAAACATCTCTCTTCCCTTTTCCCAGTTTGGGATGAACGCGCTTCTCCTATCTGCCTGGTTCGGCCACCTCCGTGTCCTGCAGATCCTTGTCAATGCTGGGGCCAAAGTTAACTGTGTCAATAAGGTGAGAGACTCTCTCTGTGTGATTCCATCACAGGGTGACAGGGAGAGAGAGGAGGGTTTTCCTTGGAGCTAAGGTGACATGGCAGCATCTGCTGTGGGGTTGCCATCTGCACATCCCCTGGAGAATGTGACCTCAGGTGAAGTCATCTTCACCTTTGAATGACTTATTCTTAAAGCAGCTGTGATGATTGTAGCTGTAGAGATGCACAAGGCTTTCTCAGCTCAAATTTGTGCAGTACTGGGGCGGAAGGTGTTACAGAAATGGGAGATGGGTTTAATAATTCAGCAGTCCCTGTATTTACAAATAAACCTTGGTTAGAAAAGGAGCACCAGTATTTTGGAGTCGCAACTTGCTGTTTGCAGCCCTAATTAGCTTAGCTCTGGAACCTCAGGGAGGCATTGCATGTGTCTTTGCTAGCAGTAACAAGCTGTTAAAAATAAATGTCCTGCAGTCTTGAACTTCTTAAGCAAATAGTCCTTTTTCTCTGCAGAATGGCAGGAACCTGCTCCACTGCGCAGCTCAGAGGGGACACATCCCGGTGATGGAGTTCATCATGGAAGACCTGGAGGACATGTGTGTGGATGAGACAGACAAGGTAGGAAGACTCTGCATGGGTTTCTTTTACGGGGTCTGATCTTGTTCTGCTGAGCTGGGCACAAGTGTCCCCATTCACCTTGGGAAGAGCGTGGCTGAGCCCCGCTCAGATCGTGTTTGCAAAGTGCCAAGGGGATCCCACTCTTTGGCAGCTGGGGATTTCGGACACAGGCTGCTGGAGAACAGATTCAGGAGCCTTTTTGTCCCTCTCTCTTGTAGCCAATGTGCAGGGTGTGGTGTAGGTTAAGTAATAACTGCAAGGAACCATCTCCCAGCATATTCCAGCATCAGCTGGTCCGTTTCTGAAGATGCAGCACAAACATGCAGGGCCTGGCCCACACACTTCTCCTCCTGCCGGCCACCATAATTCCTACAATGACCCTTGCTTTGCTGCACAGGGGTTAAACGAAGCAACAAAAGATCTAACTTTCCCCCGAAGAGTATCTGACTCAATAACAAAGCTCTCAGATTTTAATTCTGTATTTTATCCTTAATTACTCTTGATAAACTTACTATCCTATGCTGTATAAAGCAAACATGGAAAAGTACTTGATGAGACCAAAGTGTTTCAATTTGTTAGCACCAGTAGGGTGGTTCTGTTCAGGTTGTTTTGTTAGGATCATCCCAAATCTAAAGCAGAATAAAAGTTTACAGCTAGTGCTTTGGATAACTATCTTTGAAGTGCAGCACTTTGTTTCCCTCTGTGGGCACTAACCTCACTGTGCAATTGGATTAACTGCCCAAGGCATCACTGTATTTCACCTTATTTCTTTCTTGGACTTTATTTCTTTCTACTTTTCTCTGTTTTCTTTCTGCTTTTCTCTATTTTCTATTCTTGCACCCTATTTCTTTCTATTGCCTTTCAAAGGCAGAGAGGACGGCGCTTCACCTGGCTGCAGAGCACGGGCAGCTGGACGTGGTAGAGTTCCTAATACGACTGGGTTGTTCTCACAGCACTAAAGACAAGGTATGGGCAAAAAAAACCCAACACACTCAAAGTGTGGGAAAACCCATGGATTAGAGAATGTGATTGCCAGGGAAGAGGCTACTGACTAGTGGAAGCAGGTTGTGAGCAGCTATTCCTGTGGTTGTGATATGCCAGGGATTTTCTTTCCCATCTACTTGCAAACCATTTGCATCTCAGTCCATGCTGGATTTCTGTCCAGGGCTTTTATCCAGCGTACACAGTGACCTGGTGGAGCTCATTTCAGTTTAAGATAGCTGGATTTCTTGCCTTCATGCTGCTTCTGTTAGAAAACTGTTTCGTATCCTTGCTAGTGGTTAGAATCTCCCTTTTTGTCAGTCTGGATGCCCTCTTTGCAAATATACTGTATCTGAATACTCAGTCCTGTGAGACATACATATATATGTATATATATCTGTTTATATTGTGTATGTATAATATGAACATGTTTGTTTTTCAGGAAAGGAATACAGCATTGCATTTAGCTGCTAAAAATGGACATCTGCCTGTGCTGCAGAAGATTTTAGACATTGGAGTGGACCTTGATGAGAAGAACTTAGTAAGTACATTTAAATCAAAAGAAAACTACGTACATTTTACCCTTTCTCTTTTTAGAAGTGTTCTTCTGCTGTAGTCATTAGGGTAAATGCTTAGCATTGGCGGGACAAGTTTGGAAGATAACTGATTTTATCTAAATCGTATATGTGTAAAAAGCAGGACACATTTGCAGAGTATCAGTTAAAGGCAACATTTTTCTTGGGTCAGTATCCAATTCTACAGTGTCTCATATTTTTTCCTACTGTACATGCTGACCTGTCTTATAGCATAATTATCTCCCTTTTCTCTCCCTGGCCTGTGTACATTCAAGTGCCTAAATCATTATTGAGGGTGGTTTAAGCTAAACCTCAGTGTGTTTTGTGGTATTGACTTAAGCATTGAACATATGGCCCTGGTATTTGAGATCCTCTCTTTTTGATAGACCCACTTTGGAAAATTCTATGGTTGGAGCATACTTAATGACTTAGAAAGCAAATATTAGCTAAGTAAAGTTATATATCTTCCAAGGCACACACTCAATTAAATTTATCAGCATTTTTTAGTTAATTTGATTGCAAAGTGTATTTAAATCTGATAAGATCTGAAAGGAAAAGAAAACCATCTTGTGTAGGAGCTTTGGTAGCATTTGACTGCTTCAGAAGAGCTGCCCTCTTTTCAAGGAGCAATAATAAAACCGGATTGAATCACTTGGGAATTTGGGTGGATTCTGTTTTCTTGCGAACAAATTAGCCGTGGCCTTCAGAAAGGAGAACCAGTGGTCCAGGGCCTTGGGTTACCAGTTTTGCCTATGGCTTCCTGAGGTATTCAGGGAATGTTCCTGTAAAATTCCTGTTGTTTACAGCTGGGTTGGAGGGAAGAAAAGGTAATGAACATAGTGTCTGTTGTGTGGCCTATGGGTCAGCAGTTTCCAGTGGAATAAGGATAGAGCAGGACTCTATACATTGGTGGCTGATAGTTGCTTTCTTTTTTTATACCAGTTGTTTGGAATAAGACATCCCCGGCCCTCAGAATGGGTGTTTTGAAACACCTTGGATTTGGAAGCTAGGCGAGGGACTTGCTTGTTCCACTGCTATGTCTTGACCTTGGGTGCAGAATTGCTGCTCGTCTCCTCTTTCCTGTTCCAGGAAGGACTAACAGCCCTGCACCTGGCTGCCGAGGGAGGACACGGCACCTGTGTGAAGCTGCTCTTGGAAGCAGGGGCGGATGTTAATGCCCAAACCCAGGTGAGCTCTGTGGAGGTGATTCCATTTCCAGACACATTTCCATAGCACGACTGCAGCACGTGCAGAGCCTGCGCTCCAGGCATCCAGGTGGAGCCAGCAGCTTCTGGGGAATGTAGCTTCTAGCTGTCTTCTGGAGGGCTGCTGTCTGATATAATACTAGCACAGAGGAGCCCTGAGTCAAATCATGTAGTGTCCAGCAGGAAGAACCTCTTGGACCCAGAGGCTGTTCACACTTTTAGATTCCTTTGCATTTCTGTTGCCACCATGGCAGGGCATCTGTAGAAAATCTTGGTTTCAGACCTTGCGTATGAGAATTGGAGCTGGCCTGACGCTCTGTTCCCCTTCTCTCTTGTCAGGCTCCTGCTGTCACTTCACCTCAGAGTAGCTGTTCTCCAGGGAGCTTTCTCAGGCTCAAGCCATTGAGGCATTTGAGAAGCCAGATCTCACTAACTTGGTGAGAACTGGGCAATGCGGATTTGCCCTGTGGATCTGGGTCCAGGCCTGAGGCCTCACAGGGTGGGCAGCTGTTGCAGGGTAAGGCCATGCGGTGCCAGCACATCAGAAAAAAATGACAGGGAGTCTTGAGAAAAGAACGTGAGGTTTTGCACAAACAAAGGGGCAGGTGAAACTGCTCTGGGACCAGGATGACTATGGAGACAGTCTCTGTGGTTATTTTAATAGCAGATCATGGGGCTGTAGCAGGAAGGAAGGAAGCTGGGAGATCTGTGAGGACAATCTGTAACATCTGCAGCTCCTGAGGGGAAACAGGAACACCAGAGGGCTACAATGATCCTCTCTTCAAAAGGGTATCCTGACTAATACCTTTTTGATGTGCCTCTCAGAAGAGGATGACCTGCCTTCACTACGCAGCGCTGCACGGCTACGAGGAGATAGCCAGGGTCCTCCTGGGTGCAGGAATCCACAGGGATGCAGTTAATTACGTAAGTCCCTTTCAGTGCTCTCATCACTTACAAAGAGACAAGGCCAGTTTTAGAGCTGTTGAAGGGTGCAGAGCAAGGACCAGTGCAGCCGTGAGGCTCTGCGATGTTGCCAGGTCTCCTTCCAGTCCAAGCTGGCAGCTGCCTTACTCCAGGCAGGCTGCACAAAGCACGGTCTGTTCGGTGCCATGAGCTAAGCTCTTAAGCACAGGGCACGTGCAAAGATCCTGAACTCTGTTAGCAGCCAGCACTCGTGATGGAAAAGGAGCAGGGCACAAGAGTACGGATGCATTTGCCTGCTAGAGTGCTCAGGCAGAAGCCTGTTCATCAACTGGTCCTTCACCCTGTTGCATAGCCCTCTCTGGCATTGTGGTCACCAAAACAAAAGGCCTCAGTCAAACCTCTCTGTCCACAGAGGATAGTGGAATCCCAAATACTCTATATGACTTCAATATCTTTTCCATTTTTTATACCATTGTCTTTTTTTCTACAGCAAAATGCATCAGCTACACACATTGCAGTGCTACAGAACTTCCCAGCCATGGTGAAGATCTTCATTGATGCAGAGTGTGACCTCGACATTCCAGATAACGTAAGGCTGTAGCTCCTCTTCTTCGCTTTTGGTATGTGAACCCATTTCATCACCTTGGGACAGGATTAAGGAATGTTTTAAAGGGGGGAAACCTGGAAGTGCAACTTAGGAAGCATGAAACCCCTGTAATGATTCAGCATGTTGGAGAGAGGTGGTCACCTGATAGCACATTTTCTGTGCTGTATCCCAGGGACCTTGCATAGTCAGACTCTTGTCACCCAACTGGCGGAATATGGGAGAAATCTCAGGCCAGAAGATAATCTGCAAAATGCCTGGGGGACTGAGAAAGGGAAGCAAGCCTGGAGGTAGCTCATTCCCTCCCCAAACTAGTTTTGAGGGCTTTGCTCACAAATGGGTAACTTAGTTTCAGTTAATACTCATTTTTGCAGTGACGTCTGTCCTCATGCTACCATAGAACTGTCAGTGTTTGATTTGATCCTTTTTATTAAAGAATCCCAAGGTGCATGTGCATTGCAGCACATACATTAAGCAGGTCCTGTGTCCCAGAAACAGAACTGTCCATTCACTAAACTATCTGAAAATGCCTAAATAATGGGAATTAATAGATTCCTGTAAGTGTCTCCAGGAAGCTGAAGTTTCCTTCTTCAGATGAAGTGTTACCATGGAGGCTTCCCATGGTGTTTTCCCAGTGCTGGGACATGGACAGATCAGGTCTGCCCAGCCCTTGGAGTTCAAGCCCCAGTTCAAGGTAGGAGGGTGGTTGTCTCCACCTAAAAAGAGGTGGAGGGGAAAAGGGGACAGAGCTGACTTAGTTCTTCCAGTGCTTCCTTCTGCTACTGTTCCATCCTCCCTTCCAGTCTTGTGCTCATCCCGCTCTGAAATTTAGTCCTTTCTTCCATTTTCTGCAGAGGCAGCAGACTCCGCTCCACATCGCTGCAGAGCACGGCAGGCAGGACATCGCTGAGATGATTCTCATTGCAGGGGTCAATCTGAAGCTGACAGACAAGGTAAATGTCATTGTGGGTGACATTTGTAGGGGGTGCAAGAAAAATATGGATAGTCTTTGTCATTGTTTTTCTTAATTTTCAAGGAAAACTAGTAATAATATTAAAATCTGGGTATTTTCAGGGAATAGGACCGTAAAAGACTGCTGAGTAGGTTATTTTTGTATGTGTGTGTGTGTTTTCCAGGAAGTAAGTGCCTGGTTCTCAGGAAGGCAGAAAATAGTTCACAAAGATTAAATGTTCCCCGCAGAGTTGTTCCAATTTCTGCTACTTCTACTTCTCTCACTGTAAACATTGATGTCAAAGATCTTCTGGACTAATAATAAACACTGGATCCCAGGGTTGGCAGTGTAAATGTTTTAGTGCTTTAGAAGTATCTGACTGGTGCAGCTCTTACAGCCCATGTCCAGGGCTTTGGCTCCAGACTGAATGAGCAGAGCAGTGAGTGGCAGTTCGTGTGTGTGCAGGGGAGATGCTGAAGGGGAGTCTCACCCACCTGGGTGCATCTTTCAGGTCTTGTTCCTTTCTGCTACATCCTTCGGCACTGATACAACTCCCCCTGCTCACACACACTTGCTTCATCCAAACTCATTTTCCCAGGGAGCATAGTTAGATTTTCCATAGTCCCACCAACCTGTGCTGTCTCCTAGGAGACCATTTCTAATCGTGCATTTGGGTCCTGTAGAATTAATGAGGTTGCTTAAACGAGCTCAGTTTCACAGGTGTCAGCAAATCTGCTGCACAAAAGGCTGTAGGATGCCCTGCACCGAAGTGCTGAGCTGGTTCTCTGGATGCTGCTTGCGCCCGTGTTGCTGGGCACGCTGCAATCCAGAGTGCGGTGCAGGATGTGTCAGCAGCCACTGCTGCCGGCCTGGCAAGTGCCCCGTGGCTGCAGGGGCGATGCCAGCCGGGCCTGCAGCCTGTCTGCACGACCCCTTGCTGCGTGCAGCCGCGCGCAGCTACGTCACATCCGAGCTGGAGCTTGGTGTCCTGCATCCCGGTTGGATGCGTTGCTCCACCGACCGTGCTGCCTGCTTGCTCTGCCCTACCTAAATGTTAGGGAAAAGTATTGGAGACTGCCAGGCAGGCATGGAGATTGCACCTTTGGAGTGCTTTTTCAGCTTATATCCCCCTTCTTTAATTTCAGCAAGGAAAAACATCTTTGGATGTTGCTGCCCGAGGCAATCACATCAACGTGGCGGACATGATCATCAAAGCTGATCGGTTTTACAAATGGGAAAAGGTGAGCAGCTTACCCCACGCTCTGCATTTTTCAGGGCAGATGTAGCTTTCTCCTCTCCATTGAGGTTTCACGTTGCCAACTGTCCAGGGGGAAATAAATGCAGGACATCCTGTGACTGCCAGCCCTCAACTTCCTCACCTTATTTAAGAAAAACAAAAGCCTTCACCGTGCCAACAGCAACTCTACTTAAGACTTTCCTTATTTTGATAAAAGCCTCCATTATTAAAAGCCCCTGCCTGCGCTGAAGGGAGCAGGGATTTTTTGAAGATGCTTTGGCAGTTCAACCCCAAATCCTGCAGCAGAGAGTAGTATAATTGTTTCCTTAATTGTGAGGGGGAAACTGCAGCACAGCGCAGGAAAATGATTGTCCCAAGGTCACCAGACGTGCATGGGCCCTGGAGAGTCTCAACAGTGGTGCTTTATTCCCTGTGGAAGGGAGGCACCTCGCCTGCCCATAGATCTCCTTACCTCTCACTAGCAGAGCAGTCAGTTCTAGTTGGATTCATGCAGCTAAAATTGATAACACTCTGGAGGGGAACAGGAAGGTGCATACACGCCCCAGATAAAGGCACTGTAGAAAGGCAAATTCCGATCCACATGGACTTGTGTAACAAAGTTGTTATTAACAGCATTTGTTAACAAGCTGTCCTGGGACACAGCAGGTTGGTCGCATCTTTTCCTCCTTCGAAAGACCCAGTGATGACGGAACAATTCTCCAGTATCCTGCACCGAAACTCCTGTCTGACTTTGCAGGACAACCTAAACAGCGATTCCGACTCCTGGGTAGCAAAACATCTGACTTTTAAGCAAGATCACAGGCTGGAAACACAGCACATTCGCTCAGTAATGTGGAGATTAGCTACTAAATACCTCAAACCTGGTGAGTGGAAGAAGCTGGCACATTACTGGAAGTTCACGGACGCGCACATCAGAGCCATTGAGCAGCAATGGACAGGTAAAAACCACAGCCAGGTATTTTCCTTCACTTGGCCTATATTTCTAAGAGGTAAGACTGCTGTACTAGGAAAACATAAAGGAAACCAGCTGGTTCATCTGCAACAGCCAGTACATTGGGTTGCAGTGTTCTATTTGATGAAGATGAGTGTATCTATTCTCTGGAGTTTACTGTGGAGGGGAGCTCAGGGCTCTCCAGCACAGGGGTAGCCATCTGTTGCTCACTGCTTTAGATGTGGTGCCAGATCTGTGAATACTTGCTACAGAAATCAAGTGAAAAATCTTGTCCTCTAGGACAAGAGAGAAAACTGCTGTTCTTTTTTTCTTTTTTTCTTATTTTTTTTAAGGGAGCCCTACCAAGAAGGCAATAGAGTCTCCATTAGAACTTAACAGATACACTAGTAAAAACAGGATTCTGAGTTTTGAAAGCAGATCACCACTGGTTTGGTTACAATAGGGAATCCTGTACTTTGTGCAGTGCAGGGAGGGCTAGACTATGCTCTGAAGGCAAAAATTCTTTATTACCATAAAATGTTGTATTATTCTAGCAATCAGACCATACCTGTACTTTGGAGCCACACAGTAAATTCCGAAGAGGAAAGGAATATAAAGCCACCAATTTAGAAACTGGGTCAAGTCAGGCCTGAGCACTGTAAAGAATGGGATTTCATTTGTGGATTAATCTTGCCAGGTATGAAAAGTTACAGGGAACACGGCCATCGGATGCTGCTTATTTGGCTTCATGGTGTGATCATGGCGGGAGAAAATCCTACCAAGGGATTATATGAAGGTCTTGTGGGGATTGGAAGAAGAGATTTAGCAGGTAATGCTTTTGTCTTCCCTTGGATAACACACTGAGCACTGTCTGAATTCCCTGCCATGCAACGTGCACCGAGGGGAATTAAGCACAGCCACTTGGCACAAGCTGGAAGCTACTGCCCAGCTGGCTACTATTACATATATAGTTCATTCCTCTTCCTTATTTTGTTAAATAAACACATCCTACCCTGGCCTTTACTCTCTGTGCAGCAGGACTCGCCTACAGCAGTGTTACCAAGACTTATCCCATCCTTTAGATTTGAGAATATTGTATTTTCTTTTACAGAAAGCATTCGGAAAAAAGCCAATGCAGACGCCACTTCTCCCAAGAAGTGCACAACAATGTAACATCCAAGGGGCAGGAGTGGGCTCTTCATCGGACACTTCATCAGTTGTCTTGGGGCTGCAACAGAAACACTCGTTCTACTACCCAGCAGAAGGCAGCTGTAATTTAAGGGCTTGTGTCATAAAAAAGTTGGCATCCTGCTGCTTCCTTCTTGGTGTGAAACAAGATCAGTAGCGGATGCTAATAACCTTTAATGCCACTTTTATATAAAAGATTTTACTTGCTCTTGCATAGGTTCTGGTTACTGCAATAGTAGCAAAGGGAGTAAACCTCACTTGCCACGCTGTGAATGAGCATCAGGAAGTGTGACACTATTTTACTGTAATTTGTTTACACGACATTTTTGTATGTAATTTTTTATTGTGAATTTTGTAAGTTAACTGGAGGAATGCCTTTGTTTTTAAGTGTTATTTATTTACTTCTTTTTTTGTAACTTCAGTCTGTAACTTCATTGTTTTCTCTGAACAAATTCCTGCACTAACAACGAAATGGTTCTCAGCACTATTTCCACTCAGCTGGGAGCATCAAGACACTGACCCTGTTTCTCTCGAAACGATGATAACTTTTAACGTTTAGACCATCTTCCTAAAAAGTTTCAGAAAATGAACATATGTCAGTGAATTATTAATAAATCGAATAGACAAAATCTTTAATCTCTAGAAGGCTACAGCTTGAAAAACTGTGATGCAAATGGCTTTGAGTCCTTGTTTACCTTAGAGCAGACAGAGCTGCATTCCTCTGCTCAAGAATATCAGGGTGCAGCTCATCCTGATCAATGTACGTGTCTTTTACTGTGTTATTTATGAAGCCTGGGACTAAGGCACACGTTTTTTTCTCTTAAACACCACTGCCATGTAAAGTTTTGTATTTATTTTTCACAATGTTTCAAGAGGAAATAAGATTCCTGTATTCCAATAAATCAGACTTTTACATGAGATACATTGTAGTCATCTTTTATATGTAATATCGTGCAGTTCTTACTCAGAGCTAACCCAGGGCAAAGTTATCAACATTATAAGTACAGCTTTTTCATGCACAAAGCGAGTCCAGACCTGAGATACAGACTCCGTGGATTTCTTCTAAAGGTGCCCGGAGAGGTAAATCACAATTGTACAAGTCTCTATTACTGCTCTCTAGTAGTGAAAACAAGAGGCACTTGCTGAAATTGAAGTTTTATTGAAAACCATTTCAACAGCTAGCAAGAAAGTTAAAAATTCAAATGCTATATTTCAAATAGAAAGTTGCTTTCAACACAATATATGAAGCAAATAAGTCGTGGCAGCATTGGCACTTAAACATCTTTTGAACAAAAATTTCAACAAAAATATGGCCGCTTATAAGTACATAACCTGCATGTGGCAATATATACAGCTCAATGAAAACATAAAAAGAAACACTGTTCTGTTTAAGAACATGAACGTGAAGCCTTTGGTAGCAAAAATGTCTTTGTTTTTAAAACTGTAGTCTTCAAAGGTACTTCCTCAAATCCCAAAACTAAAAATTAAACAAATACTTCATTACATTGTTGTGGGTGGATCATCCTTGGGTAGTTCACTGACTATTGAACCTGTTGGAATCACACAGTGATAATCGGCTAACGAAAGGAAAAGGCAGAGTGGGAATAATTGATTGTACGCAGGAAGACTGGACTGATTCATCATTTTCATGGACAGTCAAGGAAGCTACTGCTCTTCTTGCTCGCCGCTGCTGTGCAGACTGATCTTCTGGACCTCCAGCTCCTCCGCGCTCACCATGGACGGGTCAATGGCTGCATAGCGGGTGCCGTGGAACTGCAGCAAGTGGATCTGTTGGACATGGAGAATAACTCTGAAACTAGCGTGACATTTCAGGAATAATCATTGTGAGGGTGAAATTAATTGCTGTGATGTACAAGAGGTCAGAGAAAAGAAATATGAAACAAAACAAAAGCCCCCAAAGGCAACTCTCAACGCAGTCACTCAGCCTGTTCTTCTGTACCAGACACCCGAGATCCAGGGCAAATGGAGCTCCGGCAGGTTCAGAAATGAAGGTGGACACAAAACGGGAGTTTCCTACTGCTGTTTCAGCTATCATGTTAATAGACAGATCTGAATGTGCAGACTCACTTGAATGTACAGGTTGACTTCAGCACTCCTGCAGAGATAGGGGAAGTTGCCTCCTGTTTTGAGGTGAGCTCTTCGGCCGTTAGGATAAAGCTTATACATTTCTTCTTTCGCTTCAGTCGAAAGCGCGCTCTGGTCAAACACCTAGGGAACAACGAGCTAATGACAGCCGCGATCAGATTTATCTTACCAAATCACACTGGATATGTGCTGCTTCTAGAAGTGACTCTTGGCTGCACTGTGGAATGGTTTTGATGAAATAAAAATCAAGCAAATGGCTTAAACAGCAACAGTTAGAAAGATAATGCTGTGATATGCCGGTGTATAAAGGTTTCCTGAACTTGGTTGTGTTACTGCACAGAATATCCAATTATCCAATTGATAATTTAAGACAAAGTCACAGCATCGTCCAGTCAGAAGCCAATCTAAAGATGAAATTGGGATGTTGCAAATATTTTTTAAGTTTCTAACAGACTATCTAGGCCCCACCTGTTAAGCAGCATTAAAAGGAATACGCCAAAAATCCACTTACGTCCATAATAGTTACAGGAATGTCTCGAATCTTATGAGGCTCCACGTAGGAATTCTGGCAGTTGAGGGTAAGTCTTGAAGCTAGCTCACTCTGGCCCAGGCTCTCCAGCTTCCAGTAGAAAGAAATACCAATTAACAACATATTTCACTGCAGGAAGTTAATGCAATATTAACAATACATCTAAAGACAAGCTAACGCCTCAGTTTTAAGGGGAAATACGACTGCATTTCAGTTCAAAATTATAGTTCCTACTTAATATCTCTGAATAAAACATGAATGGCTTTTGCTTTACGCCACAGCGTATATTTATGCCACCACAGCACCTTTCCTCTCCCATCTAATAATTTCTTAGTCTCTTCTTAACCTCAGGCACAGCTTAGTCACGACATGGATTACATCGCTACAACCGTGACGCTCATCACCTGCTACGGAGCCATTCCTTAGCGTTCAACTTCGGGCTGAGAAAATGAGGAAAACGGCAGAACTAGCTATCGGCTCCGCCGGCTGCTGCTAAGGGGCTTCTCCAAAGAGACTGTCACCAGCGGGCAGAGTACACGGCCACCTACCCTGTCCACCATGAAATCAATCCCATCGGCCATCTCCGGATCTAACGGACCAGAGGCAAAATTCCCAAGGACAATTTTTTTCAGCATAAAAGCAGGCATCAGCCAAAAGCTAAAATAGAAACAAGGAGTGACAATCTTCAAGCACCCAGGACCCCAGGATTAAGATTTCTTTTTGTAAAGCCTCCCTTTCCTTGTGCAGACTTTGTGCTTTAATTTTGAATTAAGTCTCCAAAAAGCTGTAGGAACACAGAGACGGAGAACGTTGCAGCCAGGTTCTAGAAACACTCTGCAAAGCTGTTCCCTTCTGTTGCATGAGTGCAGTTTGAACGCAGTGAATGTGACATTTGTCACTCTAAATTTTCTCTTACTAGAAATAAGGGTAACGGTTTCTGAAGTCTGGTCTTGTGGCCTCTGAAGATCACAAGAATAAATGAGAATAAGCAAGACTACAAGTCTAGTCTGTTAAATTCCACAGAGCCAATTGTGAAAATCGCTATTTTCTCGTAACACGACTTGAAAAGGCACAAGTATTCCACCATGCATTTTCCTCACCATTAGTCACCCAAACTGGAGCAGATTAGACATATTTTTTCAACCAAATTAGTGTGGCATTTCATTGAGAAAAAAGCAAAACAAAACACACACCACAGAGCAAAACCTCCCCCAAAACAGTGCCATGAATCGTGACTGCCTTTTGCAGTCTCTCTTACCTGTTTGCTGTCCATGTCTGATTGAAGATAGAAGTGTCACTAAAGGCATTGCACAGGATCAGAGATTGAACCCTGGGAGATTTGTGGGTGTATTCAGCAAATTTCTGAGCCAAAAAGCCTCCCAGAGAAGCTCCAAAAAGATGAACCTAAGTTAAGAAAAATTAGATCATATTACATTTTTGAAACAAGTGTCCCTTAAGTATTCTGACCTATTACGAAAATAAGTCATTCGAGCTTTATTCCTGTCCTTATAATGTGTTTTTAAAAAAACCTGAACTTTTCAATTTAGATTCCATAATTTATAGGATGCAATAAACACTGAAAGATGAAGTGTTTCTGGATCAGAGTTCGAATCAAATTCTTGTGTTCTTAAAAAGCTTATGAAAAGCTTAAGAAAAAAAGCAAATATTTCATTCTGTCTTCAACAGCTATTCTAATTTACTTACTTCCATTTTGGGTTATTGTACTACATGAATCACAGAAGCAAACTTCCACAGTTTCTCATTAAAAAATAAAATTAACCAATATAAATTAATTTTTAAATTAGGTCTAGAATAGCAATGAATTTAGCTAAGCATTCCGGTTTTCAAAGTACCTTAGAAAATCAATTTGTTTTAAAAATAAAATTGCAACATAGTGTCTAAATTTAGGCTGTATTTTCCATCATATTTTATATACTTGCTCTTAAATGAGGCTCTAAACATCTGCTTTTTATTAAACAAATAATTATTTATATTTATATATTAGAGTATAATGGATTATATATCCATTTGTCTTGGAGTACTCACTTTATCCAACTGAAGGTGATCTAATAGTTTTCTGAATCCATCACAGAATTCAAGGTGATCCCAATACACTGGATACTGCAACTGAAATTATTTGCAGTTAGAAAAAAGGTGTTTTCTGCTATTTCTGCTTGAAATTTGAGTTACAATTCACACATTAACGTGACTCGGGGAGGAGGGAGGGGAAGGTTGTTCACACTAACTCTAAGCCTTAGCTTAGCTCTAAATTCCCTCTGCGAAGCCTCTCCCGAGGCTCCAGCTCCAGAGTGAGGAGCCGGGAGGTCCGAGTGCCTCCCCCTCGCTCGCACGGAACACGGATCGGGAAGCGGTGCCAAGCAGGACAGCCGGGAAGGGGCAGAATTGCTTCATAGCTTCAGCATGAGGAGAGGCTGGAATGATTTCCAGGGATTTTGAGCACATAACGGTGACAGGTACAAAAATCACTCGCTGCTACAAGAGCCACAGCGACAGGCTTAAGCTGTACTGCTTAGCACCGGGATTGCTGCACAAGCCAACCCTTTCCCCATCTAAGCTGCGAAGCCACAGAACAACAGGAGTGGCTCAGCACGTGCAGCTGTGCAGGCCAAAAACTAGATTATCCCTAAAGCCTGCGCGAATCCATGCACTTTCTTTAGGGCTAACAAAGATCCCGGGGAGATCAAGACAACTGGTGTTCAGGGCGCACAAGGGAATAAGCAGCCTGAGAAGTTAAAACTCTGCACGAGGCTCTGGATCAGCACTTCTGGGAACGTACAACAGATGTCAGCCTGCATCTGTGTGCTGTATCGTGCAGCACGACGCAGCACCAGCTCTCCGGGATCCTCGGAACCGAGAGGCTGATCCCTGCGACCCAGCTGCTGGTCACAAATATATCAAACTCCAAGCCAGGACTGAGAATACTCACAGCAATAACTCTGTAACCCCATCCAGTCAGGGCCAAAATCTGCTGGAAGAAAACGTCCGCGGTTCCACTCACAGGAGGCAGGAATATGAGCGGGCAGCGGATGCTCCTCGGGCCCGCGTCGTACAGCGACCAGACTTTACTGTCGTCATCGTCCACGATTATCTGCAGGGAGAGGGGCATGGAGGGGAAACACAGCACCGAGATGAGCTTCCTCGGAGAGATTCCAGGAGGGCTGTTACCAAATTATTAGTGTTATGATGTCAGGCTGCCTTTGAACAAGAGCATCGTGGGTTCTTTTCACCAGAGCCCTCTTCTCCAGCTGGATGGATATGGCTGGAGATGGAACTGCAGCCATGGCGGGGTTGGAGCTGACGTTTCATGCACCCGGACGCAGGGAACAGCACCCTGCAGCCGGCAAGAGAGCCGAAGCCTGGCAGGAAGCGAGCAGGGAGCTCCACGGGCTCTGGGATGGGGCTGCTGACAGGCTGCACCCAAGGAACCTTTTCCTGCGTGTTTTAACCACCCCTTGCAACAGCCTGTTCCACATTTCAGCTCCATGTGGATGACGGATGTAAACCGCCAACACTGCAAATCACTAATGTGAAACAGAAATCCCAGCACAACCTGCACCTTTAAACACACAGGAGTTCGGTTAGGCTCTCCGTTCCCAGCAGTGCTGGAGCCTGACTCGCCTCCCGCAGCTTCTTCCTGCAAACTTGCAGGTATTTAGATACCCGTTTAAACCCTCAGAGCCCAGCAAAGGCACCCAGCGCGCATCAGATCCACAGCACCGGCCTGCAGGTTGGTCTCCTGCACAACCCAAGACCCGCTTGCTGCTTGGGCACATGCAGGCACAGTGCAACCCCCTCACAGCACCAAGCTGCTCGGGAATCAGGTATCACAAACCAGATTTGCCCGATTAACAAATCTGCCTGCGACAGAGCCAGTATTTCAGGCTCTGGGAGCATGTGAGAAGTCACATGAGGCTGTTTTCTGTGAAGTCTCCAAGGAAAAGGCAACTGCATACCAAGGCTTACCAGAAGCCATTAAAAAATACCTATACGGGGAAAATGAAACAAACCAAAACTTTTGTAGGCAGCTCCAGAGCTCCAGGCTTTGCCGCTCTCATCCGTTCAGGGAGGTTGCTGGAGGCTGTGACCAACTTTGTCTTTAGCAATATCCGTGGGGTGAAGCAACCCCTCGGTTACACACGTCTTGCAATCGCGCAGGCAAAGCGAGCTCGCGTCAGGGGAACTGAGACCCAGATAACTTTTTGTGCTCCCTCAAGCCCAGCCAAGGAGCCAGTGGGTTTAAGGACTTGCTCTATTTCATTTAACTGTATAGTCAAGCAGCAGGTCCAGTGCATCGTGCAGACATCAGCACGGCGGTTTGGTAGGTCACCAGCCCTCTTATTCTGCTCTATCACCAGGATTATTTACAGTTTACATAACGGGTAAAATCTCCACTTCATCGGAACAGATGGCAGAGCTTCCCTCAGCTTTAGCAGGGACAGGGAGTCCCCTGTTATGGCTGTTAGGAAGGATTTATTATAGACAGCAAATCATGTATTTCGTGGAGATGACCCTGCTGCCGCGCTGGGACCCAGCTCGTCCCTTCCTTGCTCTCCCTCCCCGCTTCACACTCAGGGAGCTGCGATATCTGCCCCACTGCATGGGGTGGTATCAACACGGGTGTTTTCTGCTCTTTTCAGGAGTGTTTTCAAATGCACCAAACTCTGGTTCTGCTTCTCACCCACTGATCTGGCAGCACTGAGGTGTCCTGATCAGCAGAGCTTGGGCATCTAGAAAGCTCCTTCTATAGCATACGTGCTTTGCCTGTGCTTTCTTTGGGATACCGCAAGCAAGGCTTGCTAGATGCTGCTCCCGAGATTAATCCTGTCTTTAAATTCTTTAAACTGTGGGGTTTTTTTTCCCCTTTTCCAGGAGCTAAGGCCAGTTTGTTAATTCCCACCTTCCTGACAGGAACAGCAGGTCACCCGCACCTTTTTCAGCACATCCTCTAGCTGTGCTGCACGTGAAGCACAGCCTCGTGGCACCCACGCAGCCTTCTGCTGAAATAAGGCCCTAAAATCAGCTCTGCTGAGCCTGGTAAGTCCCTGCCTGGAGGCAAAACAGGACAGCAAAAAAATCGGTGCAGCAGAGTCCGGTAATGACCAGAAATGGAAGGGAGCTGAACAGCAGGGTCTCGGTTAGCATGCAGCGTCAGCCACAAGGGACTTTTCTTATTTAAAAAAGGTGGATAAGTGACAAAAATGAATGAGAAACTTTGAACAGAGAACCCTGTGTGTGACTTCCTAGGGAAAGCTGTACAGAAAGCTCTGGAAAAGATGCTAACTGCTTTTAAGCACTGCTCCCTGGGCGCAGGGACACTGTCCCTTCAGAGAGGCCCAAATGCAGTGGACATCAGCACAGCCAAAACACTCCAAAGTGACCCCAAACCAGCGAGTTCACCGACCCACTCGGCCCGCACAGTCACACGAGCAGCTCTGCTTGCCCGAGCAGCTGGCGGGTGCAAGGGGGACAGGCCCTCGCTGAAGCTGGCAGGGGCTGTTCCAGCCAGAGGCCCCGGGGAGCGGCACGGTCTGTGCCCTTCGCCACGCACGGGGCAGCAGCCGGAGGGCTGCACGCTTCAAATATCCCTCTGCAACTCAGCGAGAGGAAACGGAGAAGCCCAAGCACGAGGGGAAAGTGGTTGGAGGAGGTGATTAAGCAGCGGTCACCTAAGAGGCACGCAGAGGAAGAACCCGTGCTGGAGGCATCTTCCACTTGGCGGAGCGCAGCAGGCGGCCCGGCTGCAAGGAGCCGCCTGCCAGCCCTTTGCTTTGGCCTCAGGCCGAGGAGGAGGAGGAGCAGAGGTGGCTGTGAAGGCCTGGCCGTGCTGCAGCCACATCAGCCCGGTGCAAACAGTCGCTTCTACAACGCAGGGCACGTGGGGGACCTCACGTGTGTCGCCCAGGCTCTAACCTGCACGTCTCTACCCTCTCCTTGCTTTGCCGTGTGGGGAAGCGATGCCCGAGAAGCACGTGGATGCTCAGGACGTGTTTTCATGCACTCACACGACGCACGGGGCTGTTGTGCTGCTCAGTAAGTGAACCAGGTCACCAGCACACCCACCACTGCTTTGCATGAACCAGTTTCACCGCGTAGTTTCCAGCACCGCAAGCAAACCCCATCCCCAAGCAGCCGTTTCACGCACGGGTTGCACGTACCTTTTTAAGAGGAACCGTACTTCGGAACCAGTTATAGTCAGGAGAGACTTTAATCTCTCCCATGATGGTTTGAAAAAGCTCCGTTTTGGTCAGCCTGAAACAGAGAGACACAATGTTTGAGACCAGGAACACGGGTTTCCCGCAGGGCAGCACAAAGGCCGCGCTGTGCACGGGGTCAGCGCGCTCTTATCGGCAATTATTCGGCCTCCACCTCGTGCCCAGTTTGCTTATCCCTAGTTTTCATCACAAGCCACTTAATTATCCTCCCAAGAGGGGGTCACCTGATGGCCTTACTGTGCCAGTCCTATTAGGAAGTGGCAGGGCCCCTGTAAGAGGATTCCTGGGCAACCGCTGCTGGAAAAGACAACTGTACTGCAGGATACAGCTGGCTTAAAAAAAGGAAGAGATATTCAGGCTATGTCTTTAATTATATAAATGTCTCCAAATCTGTAACCAGTAGGTGTTGATATGAGTCACTCAGCGAACAACAGGTCTATGTTATCACACAAACCTGCTGTCCAGGTACCCAGAATGTGGTTTCCAGGCTCAGGAAAAGTGACCCAAAGAATTCCCAAGGGTGAGTGGGAATATCAACCAATCTGAGGCTTTCTTTACAGAAGAATCCCCAAGTTTTTAACCTATTAATGCAAAAACTGACTCTCGTGAGGAGTCACAGCTCAACAGAGAGATCTTTGAAGCATACCAGTTAATACTGATTAGCAATTAAAACTGATTTACTCTGAAATAGATGCTCAAGTCAATTCCCTTATGCACACGAATATACATAATGAAGGCTTGCTACAATATTTTTCATTTGCAATAAATACATTTAAAAAATTAAATCCAGAAGCCCCGTTTAAGCCCAAGAGACTGTTATCTTCCGTTTATATAACAGATACTATCAAGTCGTTCTGAAGTTCGCGTGCTTGATAGCTTTACCCTGAAAGTTAATCACCTCGGGGGATTATTTTCATCTATTCACACACAGTACTGTGCATAAGGAAACAAAAGCAACTTTGCTCTTGTTATTTAGCAGTTGCCAATTACAAATCAATAGTTTTTTGTTTCTTACTTCTGGGAAAATGAGACTTCAGCATATTCCAAACCATTCCAAACCATTTCTCCATGCAAAAAGAAAAGCTGCCAGTGTGCAGGCTTCACCCGCTTACTTGGTTACAGCTGGATTCACGGATATTTATGACTTCCTTCTCTTTGGAGCTCCCACTTTCAGTCTGAATTTACCGTTTCCCAAGTACGTGAAAAATGAGTTTTGTAAAGGAAAGGAATTCTAAACCGCACACATCAGATACCACCAGAATGAGGAGGACAGCTGGGCATCAGCGAACGAAAACAGCAGTTCAGGCTATTAATTCCTGCCAGCGACCATGTGTTAGTTCTCATAAAGCCTTTCAGCAAACCACGAGGCAAAAAACAAGGGCAGAAGTAACTTACAGTGAATGCCTTAATGTTTTTGCTGTGAATATTATAACAGCAAGGTGAGGAAACACAAGTCACGAGCGCTACATGAGGCACCCCATGAACATGCACGGGCCACACAAAGGCCTGATGCTCCCGGCGCTGCTGTCACACGGCTCCTGCTCCGGCTCCCGTCCTCGCTCCTCTCCTGCCGCCTCGCTCCTTCGGCGCCGTTAAGCTAATTACGGGACTGACACGGATCTTTGGCTCCCTGCTCACCCGGTACTGCTCTGCGGAAGGGAACAGCCTCCTAGCAAGGAACTGCATCCGTTAGCCCAGCTCCTTCCTCATACGGGTGCATCAGAGGAAGCAGAACTGCCCCCTTTAAAGCAAAGATAAACTATTCTCTGAAATCCTACAAAAATAAGGATTTTTCTTTTCTTTGCTTACATCAACGTCCTGTCACTGAAATCATTTTCCTGGCCACAGAAACACGACCCACACTCACACACACGGTTATCTGTGCCAACGAGGACCACGTCCTTCCAGCTCCGGGAAACGAAACCACTAGGTTGCACCAGGAAATCCACCAGGTCACAATGCAGAACCTGCTGCTGCTGCTCGCGACAAGCCAGAATTCCCGTCAGGAAGAAGCCGGGGAACTCCGTATTCTTCAACAGAATTCCCCGGGAGAGGCACCACGGAGGGACCCGCATCCCGTTAACCGGAATGCGGAGCTCGGGATGGCAGCAGGGCAGCCCCGGCCGCAGGGAGGACGAAGCCCCCGCAGGGCCCGCGGCTCCTCCACGCCCGGGGCTGCCGCATGCCGAAGCCCCTCGGGATTCAGGATAACGGCACCCTGGACCCCTCCGTGCCCCCGCAACCTGCAGTAACTCCCTGTCAGGCCGGACATCGAGACCCCCCTCAGCTCAATGGGGCTATGGGGGCCCCCAGCCCCCATGGGGCCTCCGCAACCACCATCACCCAGAGCCCCTCAGCGCCCGCCATCACCCGGGGGGCCCCGGACACGTCCGTCCCGCTTCCCCCCGCACTCACCGGCTCCGGGGGGGCCGCGGGGGGCGGGGGGGGTCCCGGAAGGGGGCGGGACCCGCAGG
>JAWLRI010000923.1:1225535-1242494 GCA_034781795.1 Crypturellus tataupa | reverse complement strand
CCCTCACCGCCCCCTGTCCCCTGGTCCTCCCCGTGTCCCCTCGCCTTTCCTCTTGTCTTCCCCACATCCCCTCACCTGTGTCCTGTGCCCTCTCCTCATCCCCTCCCCTTTCCTCTTTCCCGTGTCCCCTCACCTGGGCTACATCCCCTCTCCTTCCCCACATTCCCTGCCCTTCCCCATATCCCCCTTTCCCCATGTCCCCTCGCCTTCCCCAGCCAGCAGCTCGCCTCCCGTATCCCTTCTCCCGGTCCCTACCTGGACAGCGGCATTTGCAGCCATTCCAAGCTGTATCCATTGCCATTCCTGCTTCTTCCTGCAAAGCCACCTCTCCACGAGCTTCCTTTCCTCATCCAGGAGGAAAACGCTCCAATTTGGGGTATTTTCTTGGCCTCCGTGCCAGCCAGAACCTCGTGCTCAGGCCGTAGCTGTTAACACTCTTTAGCTTCCCTTAATGCTCTTTACCCATCTGCTATTCCTGGGCTTATTTGCAGCAAGGTGGAATTGGGAATTGCATATTTTGCCAAGTTTCTCTTGGTGATGGATGATGGATTTCTTTGCTATGGTTGTGCTGACATTTTGGCTCACTCATGCTTTCCCTATCTTTCTGAAAATACTGTTTAATTTGTCTTCATGGGCTACTTCACCCATCTTTTTTCTTTCTTTTTTCTTTTTTTTTTCCCCTCACAGGAGCAGGAACTTAAAGCTGCTGCCGACAGCGTCTTATCTGAAGTGAGGAAGAAACAAGCAGATACCAAGAGGATGGTGGATATCCTGCGCTCCTTAGAAAAGCTGAGGAAGCTGAGGAAAGAGGCTGCTGCAAGGAAAGGTAATTAGTGAGATGTCAACTCACCTTTTTATGCAGATCCATAGGAAACAACATGGGGTGTTGTGTGCAGAATGTCCTAACCTCTGCACTGTCTAGCTTGAAAATAACGGCTTCTTTATCAATGATTTTAATTAAATCATTATGCAAAGATAGCTAGAAAGGATCTGGATAACAAAGCGAATGCAGTGGTTGCGCTGCTTGGTTTCCAAGCTCTTCCTTGATAAAGACATTGTGCAGCAAGGTTAAACATACATTCATTTGTGATTTGCAAACTCCTCACTCAAATCTGGTGAGAAAGCTCCTGAAATTAAAAATTCTCAAATTACTTTTGTTCCTGTTTAGGTGTCTGTCCGCCTCCGTCCGCAGATGAAGCCTTTGAGAGTCAAGTGGAGAGTCTCCAAACGCTGCTTAAAAACCGTACGGAGCTGTACGAGGCCGAGGAGCGGGCGCTGAGAGTGATGCTGGAGGGGGAACAGGAGGAAGAAAGGAAGAGAGAGATGGAAAAGAAGCAGAAGAAGGAAAGGGAAAAGCTGCTCCAGCAAAAACGCGAAATTGATTCGAAATTGTTTGGGGAGCCAGGTGAGTTCTGCATGTTGAGTCAACCGGTTTTTATTTTCTGTCAACTTTTAGGAGCTAAATTAAAATGCAGATATGAATTTGGAGAGAGAAGTCATCTGCTAGAATAACTTACATTCTGTGGAAAAGACAAGATAAACATAGCAAAAGAGTTTCATGTTTAAATTTATTGAATGCAATGTAAGAAGAACCTCAGTATAGCGCCTCAGTATCAGAATATCAGTAGTTCCTCAGGCTGATTTCATAATTTTTGTGCAGGAAGAGATTGTAGATTCAGTTGGATTTGGAACAAACAGAATAGAAAGCCTTCAGACACCCAGTAGATGCTTTATTTTGGTGGTTTGAGAAGCATGACCTGGATAATTTGTAAAGATTTAATATCCGTATGTTCCCCTCTTTTTAAAGAGTGAAAGCAGGAAAAGTTTTAATATTTTTGCTTCTCTATAGCAATGCTGGTGATGTGCAGAACATGTATCTAATCCTTAATATATTATATAGGAAAATAGCTTTAAGTTTTAGCTGGGGAGTAGCGTATGCGTTGGCATGTGTTGCGCTTCTAAGACTTACTAGAATTAGACACTTCTGTTACTGACCAACTTCTATGTCTGTTTTAACAGATGAATTTCCTCTAGCCCATCTATTGCAGCCCTTCAGAGACTACTACTTACAAGCTGAGCATTCTGTAGCTGCTCTAATCCAGATCAGGTAAAAACAAACAAAATATTTTATTATCTGAGATGACAATTATCATCTCTCGAAGTTGTAAAATCAGAGGGTTTTTAGTTCCTTAACTTCCAAATATAGTTATATTTGATGCATTATTTTTTCTGCCTTTTTAGTTAAGTGTTCTCTGTTTCTAGCTTGATAAAGTTGTATCCAACAGAGTCCACTGTGAGGCAGAGTGCACTTCTGTCTATCACTATGGCTTTCATAAGACTCTGCATTTAATTTTCCCATTTGTTTTGGAAAAAGAAAGTTTTAGAGTACAGTTTATAGTGGATTTGTATGTTGATTGGTATGAAAAAATAGCGTGTGGATATGTAATAAATTTTATTCAAGAAATTGAAGTGGAATGGATATGCTCTCAAACAACGCTCTTTCTGTTAAAGGCACGAATGGGATCAGTACTTGGTGCCAGCGGATCACCCTGAAGGAAGCAGCATCCCTCCGGGTTGGGTTCTTCCGAGTCTCCCTTCCAGTGACACTTGGGCCACGGCTGTCAGATAACTTCTCAACAAAGATATTTATTTCCATTTATTTCCACGTTGTAGCAATGCTCGTTATAGCTCTGTGTGTATTTGTGACAGGAAATAGGGTCCAAAGAAGAAGTAACGTCCTTGCATCCCATTTCTGGTTGCTAAATGTCTAGCCAGGTACTGGAATTCCTTGAATAAAGCTGCTAAATAAATGTTTTTGCCTTCTGAATCTGCAGGGAAATACCTGAGCGAGTACGAAGCTGTTAAGACATCTTGTGGTTTGGAACTGCAGTCTTGCTGCGCGTTTTGCTAACAACTTAATAACGTAACACTGCAGACAAAGTTATTTTGTACCAACATTAGCATACTATTTTTAGCCATTTTTATTTTTATAAGCCTGAATCAAGATTATGAAATCTCCAGAAGAAGAAAAAATCATTAATAAGAATGATATTTTGCTTATTAAGTGAAGCATGTCAAGCATCACTGTCAGAGTAATTGCTGTGTTTTTGTGAGTAGGAAGGAACATATTACAAGTTGAAACGAATCCTTAAAATACAAACAAGACAGGGATTTTTTTTTAAGCTTGATTTTTATCAGCTGTTGACATTTTGCTTTTGTGGACTAAAACTGGTACCACAGCATGGAAAAAATTTCATGTCATGCTGAAATAGGTCAGACAGTCATGTGAATATATATATATATAAATTTGATAAATAATCTTTCTTGAAGGAAAACAAACCAAAAAAAGATCAAAAGTTGGAAACTAACTTATTCTAATTTGTTTTGCCTATATGTAATAATTATATGTAATATATAGCCATTTTTCTCTAACAGAGATCATACTTGATGTAAAAAATGCAGCTCTGTTTTTGTAAGTTCTTTTTTTTTGTACTGAATAAATAGATAAAAAATGATATGTTGTTTTTGTTCTGTATTGTTAGAAGCATCTTTGCTCCAGGGAGGAAAATGGCCATAGCAGCTGGCATCAGATGTGATCCCTGCTGTTGGGAGAGCAGAAGGTTTGTGCGAAGGAGCTGCTACCTCTCACCAGACGTCGGAGGGTTTTGGATTCCCAAACTTCCATGTTCTGTCCAACTTGCTTAAAACGGTGATGGGCCATATGGACTGGGGGCTTTTTTGGTCTCTGCAGATAGATTGCAGTGGAATTTTTCCAGGGATGCAGTCATGCCTGCTGTGTGGGAATGGATAGAATCTTTCCCACTCGTTACCCCTTCGCCTTGCAGCATTGTGTAACTTGCCAAGGAGGCAGCGCTCGGGTGCCTCGTCACCTCCCCATCCCTCTCCCAAAGTTCAGCTTTTTGATACCCTAAGACACATCTCCATCAGGCAAAACTTCAAATAGTGCAAAAACAATTGCAGAAGTTGCACTTTGGATGCAGGGAGCTCGGCGACCGGAGGATGCCTTGCTTAAATAGCTAGGCTGCTTATCCCGTCAGCACATCTGGTGAGACGGGCTAACCCCTTAAGCTACTGTAATCCTAAAACTCAGAAACGTAAGTCAGACGCTGCTCTGACTGTGCAAGAACTTAAAGACTTAAGCAGTGGCCACGCACCCCTGCAAAGCAGCGCTGCTCTGCCGCGTGGAAGAGGTGCATGAGAGCGTCTGAAGGTGAGGATAGCCTTATATTCCTTATAAATACTTGAAAATGCCAGCTGATGATGTGTGAATTTAGGTAAATTTAGCTCACAGGCTTGCTGTGGTTTATTTTAAATGTTTGCTGCTGTCTAAGGATGTTTGCATTAAAAAGTTTTATGTTATTTTTAAGATGTTGAAGCTACAGATGAAAGAGGAAGGTTTAAAATCACAACTGAAAAAAATCATATGAGAAGGCGTGCTGATTCTTTAAAAGGTTGTATCCAAATTTAATACTAATCTTAACATTTAAACTTGTCCAAGCATAGTAAGATCCTTCGTACTATTTTAAATTGCACCCAGAAGACAGAAGGGTTTGGTAGGAGTTTGCAAGCCCCGTTTCCAGGCTCTCCTTCCATTATCCCATTTGGGATATCCCGTTCATTGGCAATTCATTATCCCGTCCATTGGGAATGAACGTTTGCGGGAGCCTTTCTTTAACCACAGTGTTTGTAGAGGAGGATAATGCAGCACCCTAACGAAAGGGCAGCCGATGTTACCGAGCCATAGGGTGCTCTGGTTCCCTGGGAGGACAGCTGCGCTTTGATGTGCGTTTAGCTCTGTTGACGTCGGGCTCTAAAGAAAGCCCTGCTGCCTGTAAACAAACCCGTGCCTTACGGAAACTTTAACACGGATTTCAGCCCAGTCAGCACCAAAGTCTGTTATTTCCTTTGGATACGTTTGCTCCTACCTGTCTTCATCCCTTCAAGCAGCATTTAGAAACAAGTGAATCTGTTTGAAGATAGAAGGAGCCTGTTTGCTTTGCACCTGATGCCCGTTGGCAATGATGGATACGGTGCGGCTGCCGGGAAGCGCGGTCGCTTCATCCCCTGCGCATTAACCGGGGATTTTTCCCTGCAGGGAATGTGTCTGCGGGCGCCCTCGGTGCGGGGCTCTGCTGCAGGTGCTGCCACGTGTGTCCCCGCCGCTGCTTACGCAGGTGGCACCTCGGCTGAGCCCTCTTACGCGGGAGAGCAGATGGCCGGGACGGCTGCGGGACCCGGCACGTTGCGCCCGGAGCGCATTAACCGCAGGCCACGTGCGGGGCCGGCAAAGCGGGTCAGGACCCTCCTGGGTTTCACGGCAGAGCCCTATTTTCAGGCCCACGGTGCAGCTTTATGTCCTTTGTGCTCCGCTACTTTCCTTTTTTCGGAGTGTTTATCCTCCCTCGCAGGAGCCATTTCGTTTTAAAAGAAAAATAAAAGGAAAAGCACTTCTGTGGATATTGCTGCAATGCCAAATATTTACTCTTAATGCCTTCAGAAAGACTGTTGAGGACTGCTGCTTTGGAAATTTTTTAAAATAGGCACAGACTTTAGATTCCAGGGCTTGCTGGAAGACTCGCCGTCAGGTTTTGCCAGTCAACACTGTGTAAAGGAAACTATTTTGCTTGCTGTCATCACTGGGAAGCAAGGGACTTGGGGCTTCATGCAACAAGTAGCGGCTTATTTTTTATTTTTTACTAAATTGAGTCATTTGTGCAGGACCAATGGCTACATGACTGCAGTAATATTTTCCATGCCCCCATTTCCAGAAGTTTTCCTCTCCGCTGGCATTCCTGATCTAAAAAACATCAGCAACCCAATTGACCAGTGGGTTCTTAAGAGCTGTTTTGGCCTTGAAGCGGCTCGTTTGACCCCGCGGTTTGGCGGTGCCACCTCTGTGCGTCTCCTGACGTGTTTCTCCTTCCTCCCGCAGCCGACCTGCCCGCCGCCAGGATGAGCTACCTGGACGGGGTCCCGTTCCGCGCGGCACGGAGCTTGGAGGGCGCCGCGGTGGGCCAAGGCGGCCCGGTGAGCGCCCCGGCCATCGACGTGCCCGACTGCGCCGAGCTGCTCGTGAGCACCATGGTAAGCCGGGAGCCGAGGCCGTTCCTGCGGGATGCTGAGGGAGGTTGGTGGTGTTTCCAGGGAGGAAAGCTTCTCCTTGACATCCTTGTCCATCCTGGTGCTCCGCAGTGGGCAGAGGTGAGGGGGATTTGCGGTGCTGGGTGTGAGGAAGGGCTTGGGTTGGGTTTGTTATTTTTCTTGATCTTCTCCAAACCTGAAGTTTGGGGGAAATGGAGAGTTGCAGGCTGGTATTTTATTCGAGAGTTATATCTATATCTCAGTGTTGAGCTTCAGGCCCTGCTCTGGGAGCCTTGGACAGTGTGGGGTCATCACTGGGATGGAACCAGGAGACACTGTGGGGTTTTGTGAGCGAATCGAGTGCTGAGCTGGTTTGGAACCTCCACCCAGGGCTGCAGCAGCTTCCACAGCAACATTAAACCCCAGCCTAGAAATCGGGCTGAGCCGCTCGCGCTCCAGGATGGGGCTTGACCCTTTTGCATTTATGTGGACCCGCTGGAGGTTGGTTTATGGGAGGCACCAGGGCTTCATTCAGCCATTTGGGATGTGCTTTCCTCTCAGTCCGTGCCTTAAGGAATCTCGCCCGTAGGTGGGGTCAGTGCTCTTCCCTCCTGGTTCTCCGCGTCCCGATGGACATCAGGTCCGGAGGCACCGGAGTGCTGTGGTCGCAGAGGTGACCTCCTCGTCACAGCGCACGAGTTGTCTGTGCAGAGCAGCAAACCACCGTTCCCGCCCAGGGAAGGTGCTCGCCTGCCAGGCCGGGGAGGGAGGTGTGTTTGGAGAGCACTGGGACCCATGGGACTCGGTTTTTCCAGGAAACCCTTGGATTTAGGCCACAGAGATATTTTAAGGCAGGAGACGTGGAAGCGGCTGCTCTGCCCTGTGACCTGCCGAGGTGCTGGAAGCGGCTCCCACAGGGATGGAGCTGGAGAGGGAGCTGCTGCTCGTCCCTTCCCATCCTCCCGGGTGCAAAGATGCAAAAACACCCCAGAGAAGGGCTTGAAATGGGCCTGGCAGCAGCAATCACCTTGCGGGTGGCGTTTCCCAAGGGTAAGGGCTGGGGATCCCAGCAAGGAGAGCGGCTGTTGGGATCACAGAGCCCTCGGGATGCGCGGCCGGGCGCGCGGTGCCTCCGGGCAGCTCCGATAACCCCGTGTTGCTCCTCCGCAGCCCGACTTCTCGCTGGAGAGGAAGGTGCTCTACTGGCTGGAGGCCGCCTCACTGCAGCAAACGTGCCGGCACGGGGCCACCTCCGACGTGGTCCCCACGGCTCCCCCGTGCTGGCTGCTCCTGGTGGACCCGCGGGATGGCTACGGAGCAGCTGCGGAGAGCAAGGACATCGGGACCGGCGCCGGACCCGTGCGCAGGAGCGTGAGCCTCAGCGCCGGCGGGGGCCGCGGCGCCGCATCCGACACGGAGAGCGAGACCTGGCTCTCCGAGGAGGATGAATCCTCGGAGGACGACGAGGCCTCGTCCAGCTCCTGCGAGGAGAACAACAAGGAGGAGAGAGCCGCGAGGAGGCCCTTGGGCAGAGCCTGGCTGCACCAAGCCCGTCCCAAGACGTCCCCGGGGCTGCTGGAGCCCACGCTGGAGAGCGGCTGCCGCAACGCGGCCAGCCCGGACCCGGCCAGGCAGAGGAGGTCCATGGTGATCTTCAACAACATGAAGAACGAGCTGGAAGGGGCGCGCAGGAAGCTGGCGGCCCTGGTGCACCCTCTGAACAGGGCTTACGCGGAGAAGAAACAAGCCTTCACCCTGCCCTCGCTGCACCAGCATCCCCGCAGCAGCAGGAACTTGAAATACCGCTCGGCCGCCGCCTGCCCGGGGCCGCTGACGCCGGCTCCTCCCCGCGTGCCGGCCTCCATGCCGCCCATCAGGCAGCACAAACCCACGGTTGCGGTGAGAGACGCGCGCCCGGGAGGGAGGCGGGTGGAATTGGAGACTCTCCATCCCCCCTGTTGTTTCATCTCTTTTTTTTCCTTTTAAATTTCCCGTTATGAAAAGTCTTAAGAAGTTTTAGGCTTCACAGTCCTACTATAAAGACCGGTTACTGAGCACGGAGACCGTGAAATGATGGAGCAAGCGCTGTGCTCAGCTGCCTTGCTTTAAATTGCACAGTGTTTTAAAACATCACATTTCACCCAGCTCCCCCAGATACTTATGAGCCAGATCCCTTCAGATCTGCAGTTAAAACCATCAGACTCATGTGAGGCAGTGTTATTTATATGTAGTTGCATTAGACATAGTATAACGAAGGAGAGGCTGAATGCCTGTGTGTATTTGGATGCTCAGCAGCTGCTGCAACTAATTACTAGCCAGGTGCCCCGGTCTGGCCAGTTCTTGCATTAAATGCACCAAACTGAATGCTAAAGCCTCCAATCAAGGTGAGCGCCTCTTGGTGGATGGAAATTTCTAGGAATGAAATTTCAGCCAAATGCCAAAGTGAAGTCAATGTCAGCAGATACCGGGTCTGTCCGGAGAGCGTTGGGCAGCAATCCGCAGTCGGGGTCCCCAAAACCTCCTGAAACGTCCCCGTTTCTCCGTTTACCTTTCAGTCCCTGAGCCCCTACGCCTGCCTCCCGCCGGCCTCGGCGCCCGCGCGGCCGCTCGCGTCGCACCGAGCGCACCCGGACTCGGCGGCCGACCTGCTCGCGGCGCTGAGCCAGGAGGAGCGCGACCTCATCGAGCCCGTCATCGCCCTGGGCTACCCGGCCCGCAAAGCCATCCTCACCCTGCAGAAGACGGGCAAGCAGAGCCTGAGCCAGGTTGGTGCAGCTGCAAAGGGGCTGGTGAAGGGAAACCATGAGAATCCTTTTCTTTTTTGGCTTGGGGATGGGCTTCTGGCTGCCCTTGGGGAATGGGGGTGTTTTCCCCACTTTGGTGTAAGAGCTTGGGTTCTGGGGGCTTTTATTAGACTGCACATCTCTGCTTTTGCTGCAGTGCAACTGCAATGAGTTGCCTTCAGCTTTTCGTTGAGCAATACTGACTGGGTAGCACTGCCCCTTAAATCTGTTGCACAAAGCTTAGCATCCTTTGGAAGCAAGGATTTTGCCCCCTTATATGGAAACTTTTCGCACATCATTTTTCTTTGTTTTCCCCGGCCCCTTAGATTCATGTGATTATTTCCATGGCTCATCCTGTCAGAACGGGACTGTGTAAATACCGCCCAGATTTGTCTGGGCTCTCTCCAAAACACAAGATTCCCGCACTGGAGCAAGCTCTGCCTCCGCACAAGCGGTGCCTTTGGCTCATGGGCTGCAGCTGTAGCCCCTTTCATTGAGGGAGCCCTTCTGCTCATCTGGATTTTGCTTTGGAACGCTATATATATACATATATATCATGTGGTCCAAGGATGGCCGTGGCAGATGTGCCTTGTCTGGTCCTGCTCCGTGTCCTGCTCCAGGTAGGAAGCTGCTCGGCTGCATCGCGCAGATCCCAGGTCTGTGCTGGCATCGGCACCACCTGCCTGGGCTGCACCAGCCTTCCCAACCCTGCTCCTGTTGGAGACAGGGGACTCTAAACCGAAATAGGATCTTTATTTATTTGATCCATAAAGTTTGGTGTATATGGGAAAACATCAGGGATACAGGGAGCAACTGCTGGCTTTGATGGGAAGCCGATTCCCCTGGTGTGGTGCGTCTCAGCCGTCCTCTGAGAGGTTATTAGTGCACTGGACTATGAGGTCTACCTTGTGTCCCAACATCTTCACCAGAAGGTCCTGTCTGCCCGCATGATGCCCAAGAAAACCAAGCTAAAATGCAAGGCCTTGCTCTGGAAGCTTCTCATACAAGTGCGAAACGACCAAATTAGGCTGAGTCCTCCCTGGAAAATATGTTTCAGCTAAAGTTTGAAAACAAGAGCCGTGGACGCTCTCCATTGCTCGTCGGTGTCATGCAGTGTTTCAATGTGTGACGATGACAGCTTCAAAGAGGAAGATTGATCGTGGCGCCAGATGGTAGCCAAAAATTGCTCAATTTCTTTTGCAGTGTCGAGCAGAACGGGGAGAACCCACCCGGGTGCAGAGAGCGAGCTTTGCTGAGCCTTAAAGAGGCACTGCCGGCTCCGTTTTGGGGAAGAACCTCCTCGAAAGGCTCCGATGGGGTTAGCGTTGCCGCAGTGCAGTAGGAGGTAGTGTGAGGATGAGGAGTCGCGGGCGAGGAATGATCCTTATGGGAGCGGAGGATGGAAAAGCCTCGCGGATCCCCGGAGCTCTGGGCGCTGCTGAGATCAGACCCCGCAGGTGGCTGCAGCAACTCGGCTTCTCCCTCTGCACGCAGCAGCTCGCGCTTCCCGTGGAGGTGGGTTACTGAGGAACACAGCCCACCGCATCAGCCGCCCCCGAGCCGCGCTCTGCCGGAACCGTCTCCCTCCGTGGACGTCCTGGAGCTCCCTGAAGAGTCAATAATGCAGCAAAATGCAAGAGCTGCTGCGTTTCCTCCTCCACACGAGTTTGCTCCTCAGCCGAGATCTGCAGAGCTTCCTGCAAGCCTCTCATCAGCCATTCCCACCGGCGCGGCGCGGGGACTCCCCAGCCTCTGTAGACATTACATCCTTGATGACAGTGCTCGTGGCAATTAATTAAGCAGGCCCATTAGTGGCAGCACAAAGCACATGTTGGTTGTGATCTCGCTGGAGAGCCGCTTGTCCCTGCGCACTCAGCGCTCTGGGGACCTTCTCAGCGCTGGCTTTACCCCTCCTTGGCTCTAACTTGGCTCCAAGCGGTGTTTTTTCCCCAATCCCTCCACAAGGGAGTAATTATTTGGGTTTTTGGTGGGTTTTCCTGTTTTTTCCCCCATCCTCGCTGGCAGGTGTCATCTCTGCACTGTTCCGGATGGGTCGGGGCTATGACGGCCGTTAAACCCAACACCGCTCTACTTAAGCAGACGGTTCTCAGAAGCAGAGACCTCCCTGAGACCAGCCTTTCCATGGCAAGTGCAAACCTGGAAGATTTAAAAATAATAAAAGAAAAAGCACTCGGGAAGAAATTTACTTCAACTCGCTGCCCAAGCCCATCTCTGGTGGGAAAAGCTGCCTATTGCGTCAAACCAGTGCGGGTTTGAGGTTACGTGATTGCAAGGAGCAGGTTGTGAAGCGATTTTGGGGCTCTCCAGAGATGCCTGCACTGGGGTTACTCCACAACCAGAGCATCTTCCAGCCTGGGAGAGCAGGGCTGGCCCTAGAGCACATCCTTCCCAGCAGAGGATGAGCCCCACACCAAGCCACAGAGCTTAGCAGGTCATCATGTCTAAAAACCCGCTTTTGTTTATCTTGAGGGCTTTCTTTTTTTTATAAAAAAATATATATATAACATTGAGTTGACAACAGCAGAGATTTCATGCTCAGCTTGAGCAAAATGTGGGCTTGCCAGCACTGTCCCGTGAACACAGAGAGCGGCCGCTGCTGCTAAGAGAATGGCTGGGGTTTAATTAGCAAAGTAACGCGGAAAATATAAACAGGTTGGGAACACACATGACCAGTGAGTAACTCCCTCTGGATTTTACAAGTCACTCTCTAAAGCTTGTATATATATTTTTAACTCTCTTCCTCTGCTGCTGCTGGAGAAATAGCCACTTAGCCAACTTGGGGGAGACTTTGGGGGGTTTTCGGAGTGTTTGGGGGCCTTTCACTGCATATTTCTGCTTGGCCAGGATATGGTTGCAATGGGGCCTGGGGAGACCCGAATCCATTCGCTCTTGTCCAAAACACTGCGGTGCAGGAGACTTGGGGGGCCACATCCATTACTCCACATGGGGACTTCTTATTTTTCCCTCCCGCTATAGCAGAGTTCATTTATTATCGTCCGTCACATATGTTTTTGGACAGGGAATGATTCTTGCGGCATTTAAAAGATACCGCTGGGAATTGTGCTGTCAGCACTCCAAGAACGGCGGGGAAGGCCAAAAATAACTGTTTACTCTCAGTAATGACAGCGCACAGGCCTCCCCCGGGGGTGGGCGCAGGGCCCGGCCCGCGGGGCCATGTGCGCAGCAAAGCGAGGGGTCAGGGCACACCTGGCTCCTTGGGGAGGACCTGCTTTTTAAGGAATAAAACCCCAAACGAGCCATTAGATCATGACTCTATCTCAGACGTTTTGTGTCTTTGGTTGCCTCCCTCTGCTTTGTTGCTGTTGCCGCACTGGGAGAGCCAGGGAGGTCCAAGGTGCCACAACGCGATGGACAGGACGGATCTGCCCCGCAGCATTCCTGATTTCCCTAAAACCCTCCCCAAAGCACTGAGAGCCGGTGACTTTGGTGGAAGAACCTCATTGAAAGGCACGATGCTCCCAGCAGCAACACATGGGCAGGGAGGCATCCGTGCAGCATCCATGGAGCATCCCTAACCCTCCGTGTCTTCTCCTGCAGTTCCTGGGCTACCTGCGCGCCTGCGACCGGCTGCTCAAGCAGGGCTACGAGGAAGGGCAGGTGGAGGAGGCCATGGAGATGTTCCAGTACTCGGAGAAGAAGGTGAGAAGAGCGGGATGGTGACCAGAGCCATGTCCCCATGCACCCGTCGGTCCCAAACGCGCTCCAGAGCCTCCTGGGTGAGCAGGTCCCCTTGCGCTGCCCTAGCCAGGCTATAGGTGCCCAACGCTGCCATGCAGCATTGCAGTGAATATTCCTCATTTTTGGGGGACAAATGGCCATTTTTTTTGAGAATACGGCACCAGGTGGGACATTGTGACAAGGAGACCCGTCTTGGGGAAGGGAGGAGACAAGCAGAGCAAATGAAATCCAGATTGTACTTACTGGCTCTCCCCGGTTTGGTATAATAGCGCTGCAATGCGCACAAACACTTCCCTGGAATTCCCATTTGATTTTATGAGCAGCAAGTGAAGATAGAGTCTCGCTTTATTAAATATTTCTTGTGGAAAGAAGCTGGAGTAAAGGACAGCTTTTATAAACTAGCCTGCCCTCCGCCCGTCTGCTTTCAGCAGTGCCCAAATCCACTGTCGCCCTATCCAGCCCTGCTGCAGCGTCGAGGTGAATTTGCCTTAAAAAGCCCAGGATCAAACCGCTCCTCTCTCTTCCCCCTTCCCTTCTCAGGCGGCCGAATTCCTGCATCTCCTGGCCCAGTTCAACGACATGGGTTTCCAGCAGAACGAAATCAAGGAGGTGCTGCTGCTCTGCGAGAACCACAGGGAGAAGGCGCTGGAGGAGCTCATGACGCAGAGGCAGTGAGCGGCGGTGCCCGGGCAGCGCCAACGGCCCCGGCTCTTCCCATTGCCCTGGCACACGGAGCAGAGCTGCTGCTGCAGGGTCCTGCCTTGCCCCACATGCAAACACAGTCAGATATAGCTTAAAATCTTCTTAAAATCTTCAAATCTGCAGGATTCTTTCCGTAAAAGCCCAAGCCTTTTGTAGGAACATTGGTTGTTCCTTTCTGGGAAAGACTGGCTTAAGTTTGAGTATTGTAATCAAAATGGACTCAGATCCCATTAGCATCTCCTTTTAAATGAGATGTAATTTGGTGAAGGGTTAGAGAAGAAAGCAGACTGCTGCTGTTTGAGGAAGCTAATGCATTAAGTTTATCCACTGAGTTGAGAAATGCAAGGATTTATGCTGCGTGGGCTTGGGAAGTGTTGTGGGATCTGAAGGGAGACATGGAAGAGTGGCTCTGCCTACCACAGAGCCCAAGTGAAGAAAATTCAGGGAATGTCCCCTGAACTGTGACAACAGCAGCTCAAAGTCAAGTTCTACACAAGCATCAAGCCCAGGAAAATCTGGAGGCACAAGTGAATTTTTGTGTATATGTGAAACAGGGAGGACAGACGATTCAAATCACCTTCCTAGACGTTTCTTTGGCTTCGGCAGTGTAACAATGGATTTTTTTTTTCATAGAAAGTACATTATTTTCCTTTGAATTAAATACAGCTGTAATTTCTTTGAGTAAAGATTGTGAGAGGCTTTTCAATATATTTACTGTGTCTTTTCAAATGGAGAAGCCAACTGGCACGACTTAGCAGGGACGGCTCTTAATTAGTTGCAAAATGTTTACCATTTTTCCATCCCATCCTTCCAGCAGATCTCTTAGCACAACACTCTTCCATCCCGCCAAAACAATCCCTCTTCCTTCCCTGTTCCTGTTAGCAGCTTGCGAACCCCAGGACGCAGGAATACACCTCCATGGTCGTGTTCATCCTTGTCGTCGTCTTCTATTTTAGTCTAATTTCTGTGGGTTGAGAGCATGATATCCATGCACTCTCCTTGCTGAGAGCGGCTTCCTATGGAGCCCAGACAGGGAGGCTACATGGAAAAAGTTGCTTTACCCATATCCAAGAGCTTTATTTCATGAAAATCTGCATTTCTCACGATTTTCTGGCATTAAGTGGGAACCGTAAGCACCAACTTGTGGTTTCAGCCTAAAGATACAGCGATGCCTCGCTGCCCCGAGCCGACAAACACGCTGTGCTGAGCCCATCTGTGCAGCGAGCTCTCGGTGCGCTGTGCAAGGCTCTTCTCACACCCCTGTTTTTCCTGCGGGAGGTTTTGCTCGGTTATACAAGCTTTTATTTTTGATACGGCCCTTATAAGGCAAGTCCATTCTCCAGACAGCTTTTCATGACATGCGTCCTTGCCAAGATGATGTCACCTTAAAGAGAAACTTGCAAAAGGTTGAACTATGATTAGATGTATCGCCGAGCCTCTAGTTGCACCCTTCGGCGAAGTCAACGCCATGAAGATTTAAAGGGCTGGATAAAGGTGCCAGGTCCATGCCAGCGATGTCTAACATGGAGCATTAAGTTCTGGAGAAGCAAGTCAAGCTCACGGGGTTTTCGGCTTCTCCTGGTCATGGCCCGCAGGTTTTTCCATTGCAGTTTGCAGGGATAAGGGCAGTATCTTTTCCTGCTGCAGCTGGAGAACCTCGTGCAACCGAGCTGAGAGCACAGCGAGAAGCTAAGCCAGCAGTTTCACTGCCTCGGGTTATTCTCCTTAGTGCTTTCCGCATGGATAGATGCAACCAAGATATCCCTCTCCTGGGAGCATCCATGCCACACGCACTAGCGGCTGCCAAGACTTGCTTTTTCTCTCCAGTTGCACTTAAAAAAACTTGCGCATTTTATCAGTAAATATCTCCACAAACTTGTGAGCTATGGAAAAAAAAGAAGGAAAAAGAAGGTAGGAAGGTGGGAGTAGAGGTTGTGTTGCCTGGTCTTTCCAGTGCTGGGAGGAGAGGACAAGCCTGCCAAGCTAAACTGCCTTGGTTTCGTTACAGAAGCCTGTCAGGAATATTTTAACAACATAATTATTTTAACTCTATTTTAATGGAGGGTTTTAACTGGTTATTCAACTTAAAAGGGTTTAAGACACGGCGCCTCGCGCGTGCTGCTTTGAGGAAGGAGAAGACAGCAGAAAATGTGAATTGGCTTCATCCAAGAGGGAGCCGGGATCTGACTCGCTGGAATTTGTGCTAACAGCTCGCGGGGCGCGTGTCAGCATCCCAAGGCACAACGAGCGCTGATCCCAGATTCCTCCCTGCATTTGGCCTGGATAATGTAGGAGACTCTAGGAAGGCAGATGGAGAGGGAATGAAGTGCAGCCTTGTTGTGGGAAGCAGTTGTTGGGTTGTTCCTGAGCATCCTTGTGTCAGCTAAAGCTCTGTTCCAGAGAGGAATAAAGAGATTTTTAGAGCAGGAAATGAAAGATGATTCTGAGCTCAGCTGAGCCAATGAAGGGAAAACCAATGGGAGACAGGTGACAAGTCCACAGGAATGGGCATCCTCCTTGGATTTCCACCTGGAATCGAAGGTTTCCAGGGCGGGTATTTCAGTTGTTGAGCAGGGCTGGCTTGTTCCCACAGGATATGGATGTCTTCAGGTCAGCAAAGAGACGTGGCCGGGAGAGATCGAGTCAACATGCCCTGGTCTTACAGACCGTGTCCTGGCATGACCTGCGGTGACACCAGGCCACAGGTTTTCAAGTGCAACCGCAATCGGTTGGCCTCTACGACACAGACTGACGCCACGAGGCTCTTCTGGAATATTGCTGTACTATCCCAGGCACTTGATGGTGCTCATTGAGGAGCAGTACGAATCTGAAGCACCTTCCCATGCTCCGTGTCCTGAGATGCTCCTTGTGTCACCATCAGGCTTCAGTCTTGGCTGGATCCTGCTGACAGAGGGCAGACGGGGACAGGCGCATGGAGGGTTTAAAAGACGGACACTGATGCGAGTTTGTCTCTTTTTAATGCAGTGACTGTTTTGAAAATGCTGAGAACATGGCAAGGGTCAGCGTGAGCATTTGAGGCATCCCCACGGGTATTCTCTTCCACTGCAGCCGCGGAGGCGCTGGCAGCTGGGAGCCTCCCTGCTTTATGGGAAACCGCTTGTGCAATGCCCGGGGCGATGCCGGCTTTGCCAGCGGCGCGGGAAGAGCCCCGGATTTGTCACACCTTGAACCCCTTTGGTGTCCCACCTCGGAGGGACAGAGGCAGAGATGTGCAAGAGCTCAGGGCTGGTCCAGCAAGTGCATCACACCATGCACAAACCAGCACGGCGCGACGGGGTGGCACGTGTGGCCATGTCCCAGCAAGACAAAGTTGGGACTGGACCTCGTCCTGGTGACGTGCGTCTCTGAGCAGGGCTGTTGCACTGATGCCGTCGTCTTTGCTTCTCCTCCTCGTGTCTCCCTGGCCCGGCCTCGGCTTTGCTTTACGATTCCAGGAGCAGCCGCTGGTGCCAGTGCACAAATACCAGCCAGGAACAGAACAGTGCCCGCTGCCCCGGCCACGTGCCAGTTCCCATCAGCGGGGGATTTGTTCCCATCTCCCTCGCGCGGAGCCGGCGCGGCGGGAGCGCTCGGCGCTCCTCCTGCCCTGCGCCCCGCGGCGCCTCTGCCCGCGCCGGGCGCCCTTGGCAGG
>JAWLRI010000923.1:1185358-1207147 GCA_034781795.1 Crypturellus tataupa | reverse complement strand
GGGCGGGGAGGGGGCGGGCAGGGCTCGCTGCGGGGCGGACTGGAGGCCGCAGGGTGGGTGGTTTGGGGGGTCTGCGGGGTTTGGCGGGGGTTGGTGGAAGGAGGAGGCTGGGGTGACCTCGAGGAGGCCCTGGGGAAGAAAGAGCGGGAAGGAGAGGGGGCTGCGGCTGGGAACAGACCTGGAACCCCGGGGCATGGAGTCACCGACGGGGCTGGGGACCGCGGAGGGGAAGGCCGCAGCCCTCGTCCCTGCCTGTCCCCACCGCGCGCCAGGTCCTCAGCGCCTTGTCCGCCGCAGGCAGCCCGGCCCGGCGCCGCTCGTGTCGCGCGTGGACGTGGTGACGCTGCCCGCGGAGCTGCCCGTGCGGAGGTGCGCGCGGGAGCTGCGCCTGCCCACGCACGCCTGGCCGCGCACGGGGCCGCGCGGCGCCTTCGACGTGGCCGTCGTGGCCTCCTTCGGGCGGCTCCTGAGCGAGGACCTCATTCTGCAGTTCCCATAGTGAGTGAGCGGAGGGGATGTCCGTCCCCGTTCCCTTCTGGTGACACGGGGCTGAGCTTTTGCCTGTCACTGTTCTGTGTGCGTCTGGTAGCAGCTGAGCTGAGCTTTTTCCCTGCGCTCACTTGCTCAGGCCAAGTCCTGCTTCTCTCACTGCAGATTTTGCTCCTCTTTATCACACAGACAAATCCCAGTGCAATTCACCCCCTTTCCCTCTCCTCCCCCTTTCTGTGCTCTCTGAGGAACTAAAGTTTACGTGTTATTTTCCTCTAAATGTATATTTAAAACAGTAGCATTTCAGATGGTCCAAGTAGGTAATTTCTACATTAATTTCCCTGTTGAAAATTATCAAAGTAAATATTGAATGCCTATTTATATGAATTTCTGTTCCTGTTCTGATTCTAACTTGGAAATATTTCCATTCAGTGGGGTGCTCAATATCCATCCCAGCTGCCTCCCGCGATGGCGCGGTCCTGCACCGATAGTCCACGCAGTGCTGCACGGTGACAAAGTGACCGGGGTGACAATTATGGAAATCAGACCAAAAAGGTATGTTAGATATATTTTTCTAAACAAGTCTCTGTAATTGTTGCTTTTCAGGAATTTTAATTGTCACTATTTAAGTCATCATTTAAAAAACTCTTTTACAAGCCTTAGGTTTTTTAAGATGCATATTTGAAATATTTTTTAAATTTTACTCTTAAGAATCTATGATCTGAGATTCATCACAAATATATTATTTGACTGAGTACGTAATTTGTCCCCCTAGGCTGCTGCATGATATTATTATTTTTTTTAAGGTATAGTCTTCAGGGATTCAGAGATCCAGTAGCCATGTAGATCAAATACTGCTGTTTTGTATGAATTGCTTCCTAGTAATCTGCTTCCCAAAATGTGTATGAAGTAAACACAGAAGAGAGTGCAGTGATTTAAAGATCATGTTGAAGAGGACCTCTCTGTTGTAGAGGTCTGAAGTGCAATTTTAGTGTCTTCAGCTTGTTCAGACCATGCTGATAATTCTAGTGGTAGTAATCACAGGTGTCATCTCTAATTCATAGTGTTATTGCAGCGGGTTGGTAGAGAGCAAGCAGTTGCACTGCCCTCTGTACAACCACGTGGCTTTTTTGTCTGTTCTTGTTCTGTGCTTATTTGATAAGGCTCTCAGGATCATGTGAAATTTTGTTTGAAGATTTCAGGTTGTTTATTCAGAGATTTTATACTTCTCATCTGAAACTTGTGTGTCTATGTATCCTAGCTTGCTTCTATAAATTTGATTTTTCTGTTCTGTATTGTCCTGTGAACCCATCATTTAATTTAAAAAAAATCAGTAGAAAAAGGCAGTAGTTGGTAGCTGAAATAATGGATTTAATGTACATATCTGTACTGTTAGTTAAGGCTTTTTCTTTTCTGCAGGTTTGATGTGGGTCCAATTATTAAGCAAGAAGAAATCACTGTTCCTCCCCATTGTACTGCAAAGGAGCTAGAAATTATACTGTCACAAATGGGTGCAAACATGGTAAATTTACACTTTTGTTACCGTTTTATTTCTATCTAAAGAACTCATGTGCTTTGTGTGGGAACAGTTCAGTTACTTATTTCATTTTGAAGTAAATGTCTACTTTTTAATCTCATTAAAAATCAGATTTCCAGCTCTTCTAGGATTACTGTCAGTGAACAGGCTATTCATAAAAAAATTTGTTCTTTAATTATGATTCAGTGGGACCAACAGCTTTTAGTGTATTTGTGTGTATGATGTGTCTGCTGAATGTAGTGAAAGGAATTTCTAAAAACACCTGAGAAGCTTTCGCTGATGAAAGTGAAGCATTGCTTTGTACATATTATATTTGCACTGTACATAATGTATAGTAAATACAATGTAATATTAATACTCTTAGATTTGTTAATTTCAGTATTTTTTTTTGCAGCTCCTTAGTGTCTTGAGAAATTTACCTGAAAGTTTAAAAAATAAAAAAGAACAACCAAAAGAAGGGGTAACATTTGGTACGTACACAGCATATTTAATGCAGCTTGCTTGAATTTTCTTCCCTTTTTTTATCAGCTAGAGAAATTAAGTTGCTTTCTGTTGTGCTGGGTTATATTTTTCAGGCATCCTTCTTAGTGTGATCCTTTCATTGCCTTCTGTGCCTTTTTCTTTTTAGGAAAGAAAAGAATCATACTGGGGGGGAAGAATGCTTTAAAATTCTTCTTCAGACCTGTTACATTACTTTTTTTTTTTTCTTTTTTTTTTCCATTTATACAGGCAATATGAAAATACCTAGCAATGTCTCAAAATCCAAGCCAGTTTCTTATTTCTTGTGTATGTAGAAAGTGCTCAGCTGTGCCTGTAAATATGAGTCACCAGCTTGCACTGCAATGGTTAAACAAGAGGGCAATGCAGAAAAGAGCATATAAATAAACCAGTTTAAGACTTTTAAGAAATCTGCTTTTCTATAGTAGCCGTGTACATTGCCTATGGCTAGATTGTAAACCTGCCATTGACAAGGATAAAATCAGTACTATTATTTGTCTGCAAAAAAAAAAAAGGATCAAGTATAACAAGTCTTCTACTTTCTTGTTTCATTTTCATAGCTCCTAAAATAACGATAGCCAAAAGTTGTGTAAAATGGGAAGAACAAACAGCTGTCCAAGTAATGCGGCTGCATCGGGCCATAGGAAGCATGGTAAGGCAGCAGCTTTTTTTCTTTATTTGCTTTCAAATTTGCCTTCTGTCCTCCAGTCTTTGCTTTATATATTTTAACTAATAAATAAAACTCACAGGCTATTTACTTATTTTAGCTTCTACCTAGAGTCTTTTTAAAATGCCAGGGCAGTTTAGTTTCACAGATGGAGTTAAAGCCAAGTAGAATTTTCTTAGAACTTGATCCCAAGCCTGAGATTAGCTACGTAGCTTTGTTTTGTTTCCTTACTTCTGACACGTGTAAGGGGATTTCAGAATGCTATAAAGTTATGCTTTGCATAACAACATACAGTGCAACCAAACAACTGCCATATGTGTAATTTAAGCAACTACCTATGCTAGTAGTTTGTCAAGAAGATAAAGAAAATCGAACTATATTTAGTCAAGAGTCTTTTATCTGGCCCTAATGCCTAAACTTTCCCCTAATGCTATTATCACAGGTATCTTGCATAAGAAAAAAAAGCTATACAATTACCCGGAAACCATGAAAATATTCTCAGTGTCATCTGTTTCCAGTTTCCTTTGCAGACGCTCTGGAAGGGTAGTACTGTTAAACTTCTGGATTTTGTGGAAGTGCATAATATCCCTGGTTTTACTGGTATTTATTTTTAAATTAATCTGTTAAATTCTTGTGTTTTTTAAAAGATTATTCACAGTTGTACTAGATGATGACTCTAAATAACTGATTCCTGAAACTCTACAGAACTAAGTCAATCTCATATTCTCTCATCCTGAGGTAAAGAAAATTCTTATACCCTGGGTGTAAGATAGAGTTTAAGGACATGTCTGCTTGGTGGCGGTGTAGGAGGAGCGGGCATAGTCCTGGGAATCCTGAGATTAGGAGTTTCTAACCTTCTAATTACTCTGGAGATCCTCTTCTAATGCCAGTGCACAAGGATCTCACAAGAGAAGCCATCTCTGCATGTTCTTCCTTAAATAATTTCTAGTGGCCTTTAAGTCTGAGAGCTTCGTGGGCTCTGTTGGTGTCTCCAAGAGTACAGAGGGTTTCATGAGTGTTTGTGGATGAGACAGTGCTAGAGAGTGACTGCTGGTCGTGAGTCACTTCCACCCTGTTCTCATTCTCTCCTACTCATTTGGGTAAAATACAGCACAGAACGCAACAGAATATTTTTGAGCAGCATAATAATTTGAGATAATTACCATTTCAAAGAGTACTTCAAAGAGTGTTGTAGTACTTCAAACTTTTTTTACTTGTTTACATAGAAATTTGAGACAATCTCTCTTTTTATTTCAGATGAAGTATTAAATGATCTTGGAGCTGTTCCTGGTTCACTGCTGTACCATAAACTGTCTCAAACACTGATAGCTCGTTGCAAGGTAGGTTTTTGCCTTTATTTTATATTCACTGTCCTGAAGATTTATGTGTGTTTGTTTTAAACCTTTGTTTTATTTGTCTAACATTAATCTAAACTAATTTGTCAGTAGAGTTTATTTGATTTGTTTATTTGATAGAACTCAGTTTCAACTAACAGACTTTTCATCTGCAAATGACAATTTAACTCCTAATATAAACTTGATAAAACGTTCTGTAATTTAGTCATCAATAAGAGCTAAATTTAATCCTTTCAAACTTTAGAAGGAGCTTACTGACTATTTTTTAATACTCTTTTTTTAGGAAGGCTGGGTTGGAATCAAAGCAGTTATATTAAAGAAGAAACTTTCAGCCGCTGACTTCTATAATGGATACATGCACTTTTGGTTCCAGCAGGGCTCAAAAGCAGTTCATCAGGAGTGCAGATTTCAAACACTCAAACTCAATACAAAAAAAGAGACTCTGAAAGAGAGGAAAATACTGACACGGGATACAAACCAATAAATATTTTAAAATGTTGAAAAGGATGTCTATAAGTTACTAGTAATGTAAAATATTTTAATTCTCACCATATAACAGTAAATTTGTTTTTTCTGTCCAGAAGGTTTGATCCTCTCATCACCTGCATGTTTTCATTGTGGGTTTCTGAGAATCTTCATTTTTCTCATGAAGGAAGAGAATCTCCGTGAGTGCTGAAGACTGAATATTTTTTTCTGATTTTGATCGTGGGTATTTTTTTTTTTTTTTGTACAATGTTTTTATCTTATTAGGAGGAAGTTCAGTGCAACTTTCTTGCGGCATAAACTCTACACAGTTACTTTAACCTGGAAATTTTAAAATCAATTGCCCGACAGAGCCAGTTTCACTGCAAATCCTTTATGTCAAACGTCTTCAGCACTAATAGGACTTCTGGCAAAAGAGCATCTGCTCCATCTTTCAGTTACAGCTTTGTCGTGTGTATCAGTGGGATAATTCCTAGTGAATTTAACAGATGGGATTTGGACAGGATATCTGTTCTGCTTCCAAGTTTAATGCTACCTGAACCTCTTGCATTGTCCAATTTGAGGTTCTTGGGGACCCTTAAACGTTACTTTTGTATTTCTGTGTTGGAACAAGTTCCTAGCCAAGGCATAAGTTACATCTGCAGAAACAACAGATGAAGTGTTTCTACCTCTGCATGGTCATTTCCTTAGGGTAAGCTACTTCTAACACACTGTTGTCCCATACCTATGACTGGAGTTTGACCTCAGGCTGTTGATACCATGCATCGCCTGGAGCTGTGTGCCTTCCCATATCTCTTTGGTTTGCTGTGTGGCATTTTCTGAGCACTTTGTCCTTTTTAGCTTTTTGTTCTTAGTTGTTATATCTTCCTCTACCATCAGTAACTTTAGGATAAATTCAGGTGCTTGATGGAAACACTGAATAATGTCAAACTTCGTGTTCATCCTATGCAAAGAGAATTTCTCCATGTTGCACTATTAGATATTCAATTAATTGAATGAAGAACTGGTTGACAGCCTTTATTAATATTCCATGTTGCTGATTCCTTTGCTATAATTATCTTGCAGTGCTGCACATTGCATCCCATCAGTTCTCTGCTGTACCTGCGTTTTTATCACTTCTATAATAATGTCCCTGAGCAACTTTGCAATAGACTTTAAGAAGAAAAAAAGTGATCTGAAATGACACAGCTCTTGATTCATGGAAGCTCAAGAGCTTTTTTTGTCTCTCTAGCTTGGCCCAATAGTCATTGACTTATCTCTATATCTTCTTGCATGCTCTTGGTGTATTGTGTCTATTTACCACTACTTTTACAGCCTGTTGGAATTCAGTTTCACTAAATCTCAGATTTAGAAGTGGTTTACAAGCTAATCAGGGATTTTTTTTTTCATACAGTCCTCTTAGGAACACCCTGTTTTTTGTTTCAGCCTCCTGAGTTTGAAAATGCTGTCAATAATAGGAAAATTTATTAGAAAAGCTACCTATCCATTTCCTACCTTACATATTTTACTTACATCGATTGTCATCTCTTCCTTCTCTTTTTCCGTGTCTTAGAATATCTATCACTTAACTAGTGAGGTCCACTCAGAAAGTGCATATTCTCTTGTTAGACTCTATATCTGATGATATTTCTACCTGATAAGGGTAGAAACTTTGGAGCAGTTATTTTGTTTTCAGGGTGCCACTGAAGTAAAAGCAGAGCCACTGGAGCTATTCAGACTTAACAAGGCCCCATTCCATTAGCTTCATATTTTGCAGAATAATCACTGAAAAACTGGAAACTTTAAATTTAAAGGCAGCCTGGGCTGTCACTCAGGTTCTGTTTTTCCCCCTGCTTATCACTACTCGCCAGTACTTTGTGCTCAAGACGCTGCCATGGGTCTGTTTGGCTGTTGAGACTCGAATGAATTCAGGTCTTTTCAAGGGCTCACGCCTGAAATCTAGCGCAAACGTCATGTATTGAATTCCTTTTGAATGGGTTTTACGTCAAGGTGGCAGGAGCTTTACAGCTTGAATGAGACTCAAAAACAAAATTCAGAAAATCAGTGGTAACGTGGCTAAAATGCTTTTAAAGAAGCATCTGTCAGAGCAGATGCTGCAGTGTTTTTCGTTCTTTGCCATTAGCCCAACAATTAACTTGCCTCTGACAGGTTGATCCTCCGAGGAATCCAAGCCTGTGAATCGGAGCCCAAAGCTGGAAACAAGTGAGGTGAAAACTGGGCTCCTTGGGACTTCCTTTGACTTTGTAGACTTAAGGGTGGAATTTGTGTTCCAGAAACTCAAAAATTGACAACAACTTCCAAGCAAATGTTCTATTTTACTGCTTTGCTCCCTCCCATCTGCTACGTGCAAGTAAAGGCTGTGATTTCCTTTTGCTTTAATCTGTTTACATCAGCCTTTCCATGAAAGGTTAGATAGCAGCCAATAGAATGGAGTGGGTTTTTTGTTTGATTTAATTAAAAAAAAAAAAGTGCAGGCATCAATTTCCAATGTTTCAAAGTGAGGATATTTGAGGACAAAAACACTTGAAAGCTGCATCCCATCGGACAGTGACACTTTTGACACTCCTCCACCTAACTCATCTGCTGTGTTGCTAGGAGTGATGTTTGAGAAAACATCTTGGTGGCTCCACTGCTATTTTTTTTTAATAATACTCTGACATCAGAAGGTTGATGGCAAAGGGAAATAATTGTGAAAAAATAAAATAAAATTAATGCAATGTGGCCATAACACTGCTAGCTGGAATATCATCTTCCCTGTAGAAATGTGTGTATCAGATGTTAGCGTTAGAGAGGACTTGTGGGGTAATTTCTACTTTTCTTGGTGACAGTTCTGGATTGCACCGTGTTTGAAGTCATCACTGGCAAGAGGTAGTTTTGGTTCCAGCTAAAACATATAGTAATAACAAAGAGTTTCTGAGTCTCCTGCGCGTGCCAAGCGGAGTTCAGGCAGCCCCCCGGTAGATGGTGCCCTCGGCATCTCTTTTAGGGGAAAAAAAACAGCGTCAGCTGGGCAAAAGTTCATGGAATTAAAAGCTAATTCAGAACATCTTCAGTTCTTTAATACTAGTAATGCTTAAACCATGATGTAGCCAGGATGTGTTATTTGTGCATGTAATTTAATCTTTGATCTGCGTGGAATTTTCTTTAAAGCTTCTCAGAATTTCTATACAGTAAGATAGCAAAAGTTAGATTTTTTTTTTTTTTTGATTAACAATTAAAGTCTTAGCTGTAAAAACGCTCATGTCCCATAATTTTATGGAGGAAAAAAGAGTAAAATGTGTTTGTTTTTATGGAGAAAACCTTTGGCATGGTATTTATGACGCAGTAAAGAAGCTTTAAAGGGAATTAGTGTTCCCCGGTTAGCTTGTAGTCAAAATGCCTCTTTGGAAACTTTGCTTTCCCCTTGCTCCGTGGGGATTTAACCGGTAGGTAATGAGTATTTTTGCAGAGCACATGGCAGGAATGGGGCGTTTGCTGATGAGGTGCGGAGCAGCCTGTCAGGGCTCCCTCTGCAATAAAGACCTTGAGTTCAGTTCCAAGTATCGCTGCCCCTGCAGCAATTGGAAATTGATGCTAGTGAAATAAAACAGCTGTTTTGTCAAAGGAGAGAGGATAAAGTAGCCCGGGTATTCCTAGACCGGGATCCCTGAGGCTTAGTTTGAGATCCCTGAAGCCAAGTTATTATTGCTAGATCTGTAGAACTTTTGATCGGCAGAAGGGCTCTGGTTTTGGGTAGGGATGACATTATCTCCAATTGCAAATTAATACAGCAAGTGACATTTCCTAATATGCTGGTGGTTAATAGATGCGTCCATTCCATAGCCAGAAATCCTACTGCTTCCCCCCATCCTTGGGAATCTCCTGTATTCCCTTGAATAAATTGCAAGTAAACCGAAGGTGCGAATGGCTGCTATACTTACAGGAACACCCGAGCCTTTTCAAAAAGCAGGTTACAAAAATCTGAATAACGTGAGGGCGAGATGAGATGAGATGAGTGTTGTTCACCCCGACTGCTGGCAGCACGAGAGCTGCTGGGATGCAGAGTTTTCCCTGTGCTGGAAACAGGAGCGAGGTTGGATCAGGGGGTTTATCTGAAGGTTGAGAGCTAAGAGACCCCAATAGAAGCTGCTTTGCCGTAGTGTAACCTGGTGTGTTTAGGAGCCCCGTCTCTTCCCGGCTGCTTCTCGAGGCTGGTGGTCCACAGCCAGGGCAGAGGGACAGTCCAGGGAAACTCACAGAGCTTCTTTCTGCTTCATAGACCAAATTTTAGCCCTTAAGGCTGTTACCATTGCTATTAAACAGATTATTTTTCCCCCAAACAGCCTCGAACTGCAGCGTTTGCCTCGGATAACCAATGTGCAGCAAAAGGAGCGTGTCCTGAGCCCGTCTGCAGCCGCGGAACCCCTGCTCTGCAGAAGTCATCTGCGTTACTTTGCTCTCCAAGTGATGAAACCGAGAGAGGATTTGGCTGCCGGACCCTGCAGAGGAGGAGGAGGAGGGGAAGAGCCCGTTCTCTGCTGTCTGCAACGCGGGCCAGGAGCTGGGGGAAGGTCCGAGCTCGCGCTCCCCGCTGGCCGCCTTGGCCCGAGCCCGCGCCAGACCATCGCCGCAGACAGACACAAAAGAAAACACCCACACGGGCTAAATTCATCGGTATGAGGATGATGTGCCAGAGTATTCCGCAGCTCTCCCTTTTCTGCTTCTCTTTGTTCTTGCACAAATTGTCAATTACCACAGATTGCAATTCTGTTTTTTTTTCTTTCTTTCACCTCCAACATTTACCTTTTCTGAGCTATAAGCAATGAGTTCAGCACAGCGCTGTCCTTGATGCCTGAGATGCCCTGGTAGAAGTGAGCGCCTGGTGCAGAGCTCGCTAAAGGCTCCTGAAAGGTCCTCCTACCTCAATGAGCTGTAGATGGGGCTCGGAATGGATGCAGATCAAAACCCGCTTCGTGCACAAGAGAAGGGGTTGAGGGGCAGGGACAGAGAAACTGAATTTGAGCATGAGTTTGAATTCCAAATTGTGCTCTCATCCAGTTGTACTGGATCTGCGTGATCTGCAGTGAAAACTGCAGCGCTGGAGCCTTGCTGGTTTGCTTGCAGCCATCCCCAGGCTATCGCTGGTGGCAGGTTTGGGTGTAAAGCATGGAATATTTCTCATTTGATACTTGGGTTTGTCTCTAGGTGTGAATGAGGGAGCTTGTCGGGGTTTGATAAGCAACCAGGCCAATGTGTTTTTTGACTGGTGACTCATAGCAGTAGCTCTTGGACCCCCTTCTGTGGCCATCAGAGTCTTCAGACCAGAGTAGCTTCTTGCCCAAGAGCCCTGCTCGCTGCTGCCAAATCCAGAGCAAAACCTCCCTATCCCTGCACTTGGTCCTGCTCTGAATCCCCTGCACCAGCCGCCCCCAAACCGCCGTACCCAGGACCAGCCTTGTGTTGAAAGAGCCGCGATCTGTTTGTGAAAGGGATTGTGAAATTCAGCAAATTCTTCCTCCGTCCCCTCTGTGCGCGGTTTGTTTACTTGGACACATCAAACACAAAAGGAATACGCCATTGTCAAAGTAACAAAATTAATTTTTTTTATTGATCTACCCTATTCTAGAGCATGGGTTTTCTTCTCGAAGATGCAAGGAGCAAGAGCAAGCTGCAATCTTATCCGTGTGCAACCTACGTGGTTTCTCCGCGCTACCAAATGTGAGTTTTTAGAAATGCAGCTGCCATTAGCTCGAATACAGTCACTCTAAAACAAGCTAGAAATAAATAAAATACTTACATTTTCAAGTAAAAAACTGCAGTTGAATTCAGTATGAGGAAATCAGTTTATTCCTTTTCAAGTTACCAACTACTGTACAGGTACTTGGGCTGGCAAAGTCTGCAGCTGCAGAACGGGAGAAGGTTTTATGTACATGATTTAGGTATTCAGTTAGGTTAGGTTTAGGTATTTAGTTTTCCCTTTAGGCTAATGTGTGAAGCTGCTTAATGTCAGGCAGAAAGAAGATTTTTATGGACTCGTTTGCTAAGATAGGAACCCGCTACAACTACTGACCCCCCAGTTTTTACCTTCTGTGCATCCTTCCTGGCGCAATGCAATATAAAAAAATGCACACCTTAATTATACCTCAAAAGTAATGCCACCTACCTGCGTTGAGACAGACTATTTGCAGGTAGATACTCCTTTTCAGAGCATTTTTAATCAAACGTGAGCGACTTTGCCATAGCTCTAGTAGGCGGGGGAGCGCTGAGCTCGCATGGGGCTCCTGCCTTGGGTCACTCTGCGGCTTCCCTGCGGCCTCCGGAACGCGGCGCTTTCCCTCGGCAGCTCCAGGAGCGACTGCTGGCCCGAGTTCCTCTGCGCCTGGAACGCGCTTTGCTCCGCCGCGCTCCTCTCCGAGCAGGTGAAAGTCAACGCGACGCCGATGTCGCTCTTCATCGTTCGGGAGGTGCCGTCGGAGGTGCCGTCGAAGCACCTGCCCAGGGCGATCTCCTTGGCGATCCTGGGGTCCTGGTCGGTCACGGTGTAGATGCCGTAGTTGTGCCCAAGCGGGTCGAGCGGAGCCAGCATGGTGTATTCGCTGGAGTCGTTGTTGGTGGCCATGGGCAGGTGGTTCACCAGGTACTCGTGCAACATGCTGTTGACGCTGTCCCGCCGGCAGCTGCCCTGAGGAATCACCTTGACGAGCGTGCGGTCCACGCGGTCCTGGTCGTAGAGCATCCCGCTGCACTTGAACTCCAGGCAGGCGGCCGACACGCGCGGCTGCTCAGCGGCGCGGATGCTGCGCACGTCGCGGATGCCGTAGAGCTTGCCGATGGTGCGAGGGTGCGTGCCGCCCATGTTGCGAGACCTCACGTTCACCTCCTGGGGTCCGTTGATCTTCACTTTAATGTAGCAGGCCCGGAATTCCATGGGCTTGGGCCACCACGCCAGGTAGTCGTCGGTCCAGCTCATGAGGTCGTCTTCGTTGAAGGGAACGGTGTTGTAGTCGTACGTGTCTCCCTCCACCCGATAAAACCTGAAGTGAGCAGCGCTGTACGGAGCTTCCTCGCACTCGCTTAGGTTTTCGTAGGCGTAAATCGGGCCGTTGTTCTCCTCTGGGGAGTTGGGGTTGGGCTTGGCCATGTTGATGCTGAAAGCGGTTTTCTTGGTGTTGGGGTCCTCGTGGTCTGTCCTCCTGTAGTTGAGCTTGTTGAGATAGGGCTGCGGGACCCCGATGACGTTAGGGTTGAGTTTGGGAGCGGAGGACACGGCTTCGAGCTCTTCGCCCCCCATGCTCGCCAGGATGTAAGCCGCGTAGGCCTCGGGGTTTTGCTCGTCGCAGAAGGCCGGCACGCAGGCGCCGTTGGGACCGGTGACGGCGCTGTCGAAACGTCCCCATGCCCTAGGGTTGGAGGAGAAGCCCGGCTCTGGCTCCGTGTTTATGACAGAGATCACTACCCCTTGGATCTGCTCGCTGGGCAGAAACCTCTCGCTCCGGTAGGCTCGGACTTTGACGTAGCAGCGTCTGCTCTCCGGGACGTCCAGGTTAAACAGCCGCCTTTCCTTGATCTCCATGTTCCCGACCAAGAACGTTCTCTCCTCCCGCTTGTGCCGTCGGCTTCTTTCAAGGCTGAAGTCCCCTTCCTCCTCCCATAGTCCCGTCTCTGGGTTCAGTGACCAAAGCTTCATCTCCTCCAGGTGCTCCGGCATCCTGACCTGCGCAGTGTCCAAATGAACCTTCACTTCTTCAGCGTTAAGCGCCTCCGTGCCCAGTTCGTCAGTGAAATCCACCGAGAACATCCCGTAAGTCCGGAGTGGGAACACGTCTCCTTCGTCGTCTACGAAGTTCAGGTCACTTTGTGTCACATCAGCCGTAGAGATGTTTCTTGGGTCCAGAAACGTCACGCTGGCCTTCACTTTACCCGTGTAGACTTCTCCGTTCTTCCTGTGGAACGCGTAGGGAGGGATTTCTAATTCAGCGATGGGGTCATCACTTTCCATTTCTCCCAGCGAAATCACGTTGGTTTCGGAGGATTCCAGCGTGACCGGGGGTTTCTTTCTCAGTAACTTGACCTCGTGAAACACCGCGCCTCCCTTCTCGTTGAACGGCAGCACTTTGGTCGTGTTCACAAACTTCTGGAGCCGGTCAACGAAAGTCAGAACCAGCCTCTCCGTATCCGCGGGCACGTGGACGGAGAACGTCCCCTTGTAGCCGGTCATGCTCACTCTTTTGTTGCCCATGTAGATGTGGCCGAACCGCAGCGGCTCGCCGTTATCTGCCGCTATGGCTCTGCCTCGCACCGTTTTCTTGGTCTCCGTGCACTTTTTACAGCCGCATTCCACAGCGACCTTGGTTGGGAGCGTGTACCCGTCGCACGAGATGTGTCTCGTCTCCATGCGGGAGACGCCGCAGCAGTACGCGGTGTTGTCCTTGCAGCGCAGCCCCTTGTCCAGCTTCCCAGCGCAGAGCTTGGCCGGGCACTTGCCCACGTCGTAGTAGAAGGAGTTGGACGCGTTTTGGAAACAGTCGTGCGGAAGGCGGATGAGGTGGCTCTGGGGCTGGGGATCGCAGGCGGCCTCGTGTCTTCCTGTTGGAGAGGGTTTGTTAATCAGCAGCGTGAAGCGGTTGTACGACCCTTGGGATGTGGGATAAAACCCTAGGAGCTAAACACTGCTTCCAATAACAGTGAGGTTTGCATGGCAATAACACAGAAATTTTGCAAGGTTTTTGGTTAAGTGAATTCATCTGGCCTTCATTTCACTAAAGCAGGTGCTTAGTTTTAAATTACCCAGATAAGAACTTCCTATTTGGCAAAGTGCCCCAGCTCCTGCTTACCTGCCGCTCCATCAAACATGACCTTAGTTTGATATTACACGTGCTACGTTTTGGCTATGCACAGACACAAACATATTTCAGGATTTAAAAGCACTGCAATATTCATTTGTAAGGCAGTGAGTGTAGAGAGAAATCACTGTGCCCAGCAGATTGGGTTTGGCAGGTCCTCTGGAATCCGGAGCTCCAGTTTTCAGGGAGCATCTGGCTGATAAATCACTCACGCTTATCTAGGAACCAGCAAATAAGATAAACCCTGACTGTTCTTCTTGTGCCTTTTCTTCCCTGAATGTGGCAGAATTTCCGTGCGTTGGTTTCTGCACCCTGTCGCCTCCCGGCCGCGCGGTTCCTTCTTACCTATCACAGCAAGTTTGGCAGATTGGGATTTCGCGGCACCCCATCGCTACTGGCCTTGCAGAAATACTCTCCCGCCTGCCCTCGGTTCAGGTTCTTCAAAATCAGGTTGTTTTTATACTTGTACAAGGAGGGATCCAGCAGCGAGCCGTTGTGATACCTGCCAGGAGGAGGTGGATGGTTAACGGGATGCGATGATGGAAAGCCTGGAGCAGAGCTACATCCTTATCCTGCTGGAGAGATCCGCATGGGATCCCAGACCTCCTTCCCACTTATATACGCTTTTCCAGTAAGTATCTATGCCAATTTTGTTACTATATACCCAAGAAATGCCAGCTGTAGACATCTCCCCTCCCTTGCACCAGTGGATTCTCCACCTATTAAGCTATAATTTCTCCACCTATTAAGTTATAACTTTATAGTTATGATGTTTATAGTGTTTATATTAACTTATGGTAATTTATGTTAACTTGTGGTAATTTATGGTAAGGAGATAAGAATCGAAGCTGAGGGAGAGCCCCCTTACCAGAGGTAGCGGTCGGGCTCTGGGGTGCCCACGGCGTCGCAGCAGAGCGACACGCTCTGCCCCACGCGTCTCGCCTTGTCCTCGGGGCTCTTCAGGATGTACGGTTTGCCTGCAGGAGGAGGTAGAAACATCCCGTTGGTATAAAATAAAATAAAAAATAAATTAATTGTGCTACGGGGTGAAGCCGATGCTCCATTCCCTCTGCCTGGGGTTACCTGATCTCTCCAGCTGCACTTGGATGGCCAAGTTCCTCTTGCTGCTCTCCGGCACGGTGACGGTGGCGGTGACGTATTTGGCCTTCTTTATTTTCAGGGCGTTTTTGCCGTCGGCACAGACGCCGGGGATCCGGAAGGCGCCGGCGCCGTTGGCCGCGGTCAACAGCTTGAGCTTCGCGCCCTGCAGGTAGACGCGCGCGCCGGCGGCGGGCGAGCCGTCCTCGAGGGAGACCCTGCCGAGCAGCGTGACGTCCTCGCACATGCAGGCGTCGCAGTCGGCGTTGACGCGGCCCGTGGCGCACGTGAGGTTGCAGGCGGCAGGAGGGGCGATCGCCTCGGCTTTTAATGCGGATGCAATAAGGCAGATATAGGAACATAGGGAATAACTCGCTTCCAGAGCAGAATTTTTTACTGATTATGATGTTTTTACTGATTATGATGTTTTTACTGATTATGATGTTTTTACTGATTATTATTAGCTGCATGTTGGAAACACATGGAGTCTCCAACCTCACCACTAGCGGAATTATATCCACGTGGATATAATTGCCTATAGGCCCCATTATTTACATTCCACAAAGCCCTAAACTGCAGGGAAACGGGCAAAGCCACAAATCCACATGGCCAAAGCATCATTATTTTCTGTTGTAAACCCACGTCCAAATGACACAACATTTATTTATCTTAAAAGCTCTCTTCCCAATCAATTTCGTAATACGATAAGTTGGGCAGGGAAAAGGTTAAGCATCAAACAAACATTATCTGACAGCTCTAGCAAACGGGTGCCCAAACGGGGACTCCAAAGCATTTTCCTAAGAGTGGTGCTACTGGATTGATCTCTGCCGGGAGCCCACGTACTTCCCGCTTGGTTCAAATCATGGCTTTTACAGTCGCAAAGCATCCTTATAGAGCAGCTACCTGCATTTGCCTTTTTTAGGGCTGGAAATAAGCCATAGAAATGAGAGAAATTGGTGAAAACCTGAAACAACTTTCCTGATGTCAAGAAGAAAAAAAAAATATATATATATATACATATAAATATATTTAAATATGTTAAAATGAGGGTTCTAGGAGCACCTGCACAGACGTGCCCGACGCAGAGGCGTCCCTCCTCGGTGACCTCGTTGCAGTGGGCGCCCCAGAGGCGCTCGGCCAGGCAGGATCTCGTGCGCTTCTGCACGCCCGTTTGCCCGCATTTCCCCGAGCACTCGCTCCATTTCGACCACGGGGACAAAAACTTCTTGGAATCCTGCAGCAGGGGACCTGGAACAACATCAGGGCTGAGTTAGGGGTGCACACTACACGTGTGACGGCCTTTTGCACCCAAAAACGGTGCATCTATAGCAAGAACTAAGCATTTGTATATTATATACCGTATATATTATGCAAACTCACAGCATGCTTAAGGATCTCAGAAATAAGGCATGAAAAGGGGTCTAAATGCTTCTAGCTTTAATCCCTGCAGGCTACTTAATTCCAAATGATGAGGATAGCTCAAAGGGAGCAAAGCGCATGCGGCTCCTGCTTAGTTTTGGCTGACTTTGGTTTAAACAAAACAGCATTTCAAGGGACAGCTGATTTGCAAAGCTGATTTGCAAAGAAGATTTAATGGAAATTTTGCATGCGGTCAGATGTTTAAAGGAATGTCAGTAAGAACTTGCTGTATGGTTTTAATTTAAATTGCGTGGATGGAAGAGACGCGCTCCCTGTTTGGGATTATTTTTGAAGGGCAGCGTTCCAAGAACGCTTACGAGGATGCAGTGATGACTAAAAATGCTAACAGGGAGGTATCCTGGAAACGTGCTGGTGGCCTCAGTCCCTCACACCTCCTCTTCCACCTGCTCCGTGATGAACCAGGTTGAGGTATTTAAGAGACACGCGCTGCTAAGCTGCTTGACGGGTGACACTTGAAATCGAGACCTCGTCTTGCAGGTCCTCAGGCAGGGTTTGGTGGCTGGGAGAGACACGCTGAGTGGCAGCAGCTGCAGCGTCTGGCTCGGAGCGGGGAGCTTGGCTCATTCGGGTCGTTTTTGTGCCCAATTCAGTGCCCTGCGGGGCAGAGCTGCAGACCTGACTTGACCCCAATGTAGGGTGAAGAGGACGAGGAGGAGGAGAGGTTTCCAGGAGGTCTGCTAATAAATACCTGCCTTTTATTTGCCCTTTAGGGTACTAAAGGTACCACAAATTAACGTGTGAACTTGGTGAGCTCCATCCTACCCCTGCTCAGTTAGTTTGGGATCAAACTTGTGTAAAGCTTTTGGTTTTCCTCGAGTGCTTCCTTGCTACTTCTCTATATGGGTTAAGCTTTTTGGGGCAGACCCATCACTTGGGCATCTGCACCCAAAGCGAAGATGCTGCAAGCCTGCCAGCTCACCTGTGGTACCAAAAATGCCTTAAAACCAACGCTTTAATGTGCAGAAGCAGCAGCGCCGGAGAAAGGACGGAGCAAAGCGGCGTTAGGAGGGCTGGGGAGCTCGGGGACAGCGAGGGGAGGAGCGGGAGGAGCGCGGAGCCGCATCGCGGAGCTCGTACCGCGCCTGGCGTAGCTCAGCGTCCCCTCGCCGCCGCGGGAGCCGCTCCTCGAACCTGCGGGCACAGCGGGACACGGCGTCACGCCGGCAGCGCATCCCGTTTCCCCCCGTCCCGCGGGACCCAGCGCGCGGCTGGGCCCGACTCCCATCCCTGCGGGTCTCTTGCCTGCCCTCCCCTGCAGCAAAGCCTGCGTTTGGTTAAAAAAATGTGCAATTTTGGGTGTTTTTGCAATCCTTTCTGCAGCTGGGGTGCTCGGTGCAAACCCCCAGGGCTGCATCCCGTGCTCGTTGCTCTGCAGCTCCCAGGTTTTATTGCATCCTCGGGAGCCCCAACTCGCTCCTGTTTTGCAAGCTCCAGCTGCAACATGTCAGGCAGATTTATGCCATCCGTTTTGAGCGGAAAAAAACAGTTTTCCCGACTGTTTTCCTATAACAAAATCCCCTTAGTGGGTGCCAGAGTCCCTATTTGTGCGCTGAGCAGCGCCGGCGCCAGCGACACCGTGAAAACAAGACGGGAGCCTGGGAAAAATCCGGTAATCCCTTGACCAGATCATCATTGTTCATCCCTTCCGGTGCCCGCTGGAATTTAAATCCTGGCCAGCGATGCCAAGCGCCGGGCAACAGCACCGGAGGCACCAGGGCATCTCCGAGCATTAGGGAGCAGCTCGGCAGAGCGGGATGTGGCTGCCACAGGGATTGGAATTCCCGGGGAAGCCGCCGTGCGGGGTAGGAAGGGGAAGGCTCCCGTGCCCAGGGCGGGTGCGCGGCGGCGGCGTTCCCGCGGGAAGGGGGCTGCGGCCACGCGCTTGACCTTCAATGTTCCCGGAGAGGAGCCAAGAGCGTGTGTCAGCGGGAGCCAAAGTCCTACAGGAGGTAGGGGATGATTAACGCTTATTCCATTGCCTAAGTGTCCCCTCTAGTCAAGTACGTTGGTGCGGTAATAAATTAACGCTGGAGAAAAAATAACACAAAAAGCGGATAAACGCCCGTCGTCTCCGCCGCTGCTAGCGCTGGGGAAGGACTTACTTTCTAGGCTGAGCATTACCAGGGGGCTGAAGGTTTTCTGTCCTATCTGGATCCTGCTCAGGGCTTGTTTTAGGATCCTTTGGCCTAGGGGGAAAACGGACAGAATTGACGGTCAGAAGAGGAGCCATTAGAGTCCCAGGTGCTCTCGGCCCCTGGGTTTTCCCCAGTTCCCCTTGGTTTGTGGCTTGGTCAAACCCTTCCTCATTGTCAGTGATGGGGCTGGAGACACCTGCAGGGATCTCCTGGTCTGCTCAAAATGCTGAATTTTGGGTCAGGATCACGGTATTTGGAGGATCGTTGAGTTCCCCTCTTCCTATCCCTCTTATTCTTCCTATCCAGGAAGAGACCTGGCACAACCAGGTTGCAAGGCAGCTTTTCCAATGGGGGAAAACACAGCAGTTTCTTACGGATAGGAGCTCGGGGCCGGTCCAACCTCGCTGCTTCAACCTGAGCAAGTTTCAAGCTGGCGCCATCTCCCATCGGGCAGCGATCAGGGAATAACAACACATCCCGCTCCGGGACATGGTGCATGGGAGATGCCTGGTGCATCGGGAAAGGGTTTCCCAACAGCATCGCTGAGGCTCAGGTGGGAATTCACCACTTAATGGCTGGGAAGAGCGGATTTTGCCTGCTCCGTGCAGGCCACAGCTTGTTTGCTGGCCGGGGACCTGGTGAATAATGCGAGTCCTGGCGCCAGCGCGAGGTCCCCCACCCGCCTCCGTGCCTGCTGGCCGTGGAGACAGTCCATATGCAGTCCATATGGATGCGAAACCCTGGGAATTCAGGATAGACTGAGCAGGGCAGAGGGCCAGAGGGGAGCGGGGGCAGCCAGGGCTTCCATTCCAGCACACCGAGCTCGTGTCCTTTCCAGGACCCGATGCATTTCTTAGGACCCTTCCCCTCTCCCGGCCGGTTGCAGTTACGTTTCTCATTGCGTGGAGCAGCCGCCGGAGAGCCAAGGCTCACGGCTTGGCTGCTGCTTCACAACCTGCAACTTCCACGCAATTCCCTCGCTATTTGAGCTCAGTTTTCCATTGCACACACAGTTTGCATGGATAAACCAAGAGGCTGCAGCTTTGCACGGCCTTGGAGAGATGGGACAACCTGCTGCAACGAGCAGGAAAAGACCTGGCCTCCATTCCCACCCTGACCAGCCAGAAACCTAATCCTAGGGCATCCCCATCCCTTCCTGAACTTTTCTGCTCCGGAACGGCGGCCGTGGGGATACTGACGTGCGGCTCTGCTGGGCGAGGAGCGCTCGGGAGACGTCACCAGGAGGGCCCATCGCGCCGGGCTCGCCGGCGCTCGGCTGGAAGTCAGCGACTCGTGTCCGCCTGGATGGGCGCAAACAAGGGGCCGGTCGGGCTCGGAGCCGGCGCCGAGGGGGTGGCCGCGGGCCAGCCCCGCTCGGGGAGCCGTTTGGCCGGGATAACGGCCGCTTCCCGCCGGGAGCGCGGCCGGCCGCGTGCCTTCACGTCGGCAAAAATACACCCGCTCTGACCTGCACCTGGAGCGGCCGCGGCTCCCAGGAGGAGGAGGAGGAGGAGGAGCGGCCGCCCTCTTGCCGTGAGCATCCTCGTCGCGGTGGTACCCGGGTTCCTCAAGTATCCTTCGTCCTGCGCCTTCTCCAGACCTATGGGGACAAGGCGGGTTATTTCCATGTCTCTGCAGGATCATCATGGGATGGAGGATGGTTTTGCCTGGGATTTGGCCACTCAGGAGACCTGGTGCCCCCAGCGCCACCACAGAGCTCTCTGCTCTACCTCCAGCCGCTAGGATGGGTCTGCGGGTCCATCCTAAATCCCTTCTGCAGAGCGGGGTTAATGAGGAAGCCCTAGGGGGGCGGCTGGAGGCCGAGCACTTCTGCAGCGACGCGCTCCGAGCCCGCACGTGCCTCCCAAAACCCCGCTCTTCCCTCCAGGAATGACCTGGCTGCGGGAGCAGCACCCGGGCTCCGCGCCGGGCACTAAGCCTGTGCCTGGGACCCCATCCCGCTCGGCACGAGGGGCTCCGGGCCGTCCCCTCCGCTCTCTCTGCATGCGAATGGGGCTGAATGCAGCAATTTCTACTCTGTTCACCAGAGCACAGGGAGCTGGAGCTTCGTGAGCACCTCCAAAGTGCAAAATCCCCCGTCCGAGCCAAGTTGTAGCTGCCAATTTCAGAAAGAAGCCAGAGTTTTTCCTTTCTCTCATGTACAGAGGAGGGAACGAGGCTTTCCAGCTCTGCTACACCATGCATCGCTTCAGTAAGTCACTTAACCCCACGGTTTCGGGGATTTGGGTGTTCTCTTCCATAGAGACACCCGTTTTGGGGTCTGGGGTGCAAGCGGCCAAGGTGCCACCAGCTTTACCCCAGATTTAATGCACCCATGGGAAACGCTGCCTCTCCTGCCTCACTTTACCCATGGGACGAGGCCAGCAAGAGCCGCCTCACAGCAAAAATTACTCCTGGTTCGTAAGCAGCATTATTAAGAGCATTAAATGTTGAAAATGGGGAGTGTGGGGATGGGAAATTCAGTGCCAGCTTCCCAGTAACCCAAACTACCCCGAGCCACAAACGCAGGGGGGTTGCCAGCTTGCACCAGCTGCACCAGCCAGACAACAACAAGGAAGAAAACGGGTTAAGACCCAGATCTGGGTTAAGAGCCGGTTTCCCGCTTGGAGGCTATTTTCGGAGAGGTGTTTTTGCAGCCTTGCACAGGGGGAGACGCGGGATGCCTGGAGCGCGGCGGGAAGGGTTAAACATGGAGGATCAGCAGGAGCAGAGGGGGAACGGCCAGGCAAGGGGGGCCGAGCGCTCCGGGCTTGCAAGATCCGCTCGCAAGGGCGGCCACGCAATTCCAGACACATTTTCCTGCTCCCACTGCGGAGCTTGGAGCCGCCGCACGCTCCCCCCTGCACCTTCCCATTAAAGCAGCACCCGCACTCACTCAGCAAAGTTACATAATCCTGAACTGCAGCGGAAACACAACTTTTAGCAAAGTTGCCGATTGCTTTTTCTTTCCCCTCTTTCCTTTTTTGTGCTCTTACCTATATATCCCGTACCAAAGCAGCTGAGGGAAATCCCATCCTCAGCGCAAAGCCAGAGCGGAACCGCGATCCGGGATGGCGAAGCAGGACCGGGATGAGGGGGCCGAGTGCCGCGCTGCCGCCGAGCCGGGCGCCGCACGAGCCGGCTCCGCTGCCTCTTATCTCGCCCGGCGTGCGGCTCGGCGGCTGGCGGGGCGCCACGGGAGGGACGCTGCCGATCGCCCGCCCCGCGCGCGGCCGGCGCCGACCGCTGCCAACGCGGAGCTGCC
>JAWLRI010000923.1:1162678-1185258 GCA_034781795.1 Crypturellus tataupa | reverse complement strand
CAACGCGGAGCTGCCGCCGCCGAGCGAGCGCCGCGCGGGGCCTCCCGCGAGCCGGGGATGCTCCGAGCGCCCAGCTCGTTCCCAACACGCAGGAGTTCTGGGGCAATGGGTTTTAGTGGGGTTTTAGCCCATGTTGGCTGCACCCGGGGCATTCTTGCTGGTGCAGTCGTGGTTTTGCCCACGCTTGTCCCCACGTAGGGGCTGGTGGCTCCTGGAGATGCGTAGTAGCTGGGAATGCAGGTGCTATGGGAATGGCTGCTGCGGTTCCCGCTTGCATTCCCGCAGGAAGCAGCATTCTGGGTGTTTGGCAGAGCAAGGAGCACTGTGCACGCAGGAGGTTGTGCGCTCTGCAGGACGTGCCCATCTGCAAACGGAGCTGGTTCCATCCTGCAAGCGGAGCTGCAGGGAAGTGTCCCCACCGCCCCGTCCTCCCTGTGCAGCCCCATAGACCAGGATGTCCCTCAGGAGCAGATGTAGGCTGAGGAGGACCTCTCCATCCATGCATCCATCCATCCAATTCTCCATCCATCCAATTCTCCATCCATCCATCCATCCATCCACTCATCCAATTCTCCATCCATCCATCGATCCATCCACTCATCCAGTTCTCCATCCATCCATCCATCCATCCATCCATCCATCCATCCATCCATCCAAGCATCCATCCATCTCACTGTTGATGTGCTCCAGCATCACCCTCAGGACCAGGCCACCACACTGGGGTGGCAGAAGCTCTTGTGGGGTCAGCAGCCCCCAGCCCTGGCCTTTGCCCCCAGCCCATCTCCAGATCAGGAGTCTTCAAAATGAGTCAACCTCAGCAGCTAAATCATCTCCTTTCAGGAATACCCTGGGAAGAGGGATCTGGGGACACCCCCAGCCCCACTCCCAGGCTGGTGGATGCTGAGCTGCAGCCGTCGCTTTGGAGTGGTGGTTTTGCTCTCCTGGTAGCACCAGGGATCCTGTGAGACTTTGGAGAGGCCGGAGCTGCCCCGGGCTCCGAACCACCCGCAAACCCCGCAGCCACCAGGAGCCTCCGCTGCACAAAACTCCCGGTGCAGCTGCTGGGAAACCTTGGAAAAGAGCCCAAGAAATGAACTACTGTAGTTTGTTTTTATTGCGCAATGGAGAATTTACGGACTGCGGCTGGGAGCCGCGGAGCCATCCCCGCTTCCCCCTGGAAGGATTTACTTAAGCTGCTGCCCGTGGTTCAACAGCGCTCAGCTCCACATCCATCCATCCAAACAGGGGGAAAAAACACTGCTGGGAACGGGGGACAACGGGAAAACCTGAAAACCTGGAGCTGAGGAAGGGCTAATTTTAGTTCCGTGGCTCCACAGGCTTTTCCTGGGCAGGGAGTTGGGAATAGTGGGGATACCCGGACCCCCAGTGCAGCCTGGCTGCTATAGTGGGGTGACACCTGCTAAACACCTGATCCTTGTGGCCCTGGTGCCAAAGAGTTTTATCCTGGGTTTTTCTTTTTTGCAGCATCCAGCTGTTTTCCAGGCGCTCGTAAATGCAACTTGGTAAATGCGGCCGCAGCGCTGTGGGCTCCGCTCTTTGCAAGTCAATTATTTGGGCTGTTTTCCCTCACATCCCCGCCGAGCAAGCAGCACGGAGCGCATCCGCTTGGAGCGTTCCGCATCCGCACAAACAGCAGGTGGGGAGCGTTGCCCGGAGCAGGAGCAGGAGCATCGCCGACGGGATGCGCCCGTTGGGGAGGCAGGAGGAGGATACAGATGCCACATGTCCCCAATGTGTGGTGCTGCTGGCATTAGGGACACCGATAGCGGTACCAAAAACATGAGCGGTGCCAACGCATCACTGGCAAAGCTGGAGTTTAGCTGTGAATGGAGCAGGTAGAACAAGACGCTCCTGTGCTGACCACTTGTTGCTCTTGGGCAATTCCTCGGTCCCAAAGACATCTTTGAATTATTATTCTTATTTACAAGCATTAGGTGTGGGCTGAGCACCTCAGGGATGCACACGTAGGCTGGCACCGCAGCAGGAGACCTCCTTGTGCCTCCTCCTCCTCCTCCTTTTGGTGCAGATTGGGCTCGTTTGGGCTCTCCAAGGTTTGCCTGTCGTTTTCCCCTGAGATTTGCAGGCTGCAAGAACTGCTTCGCCATGGGCATGGTCTCGTGTTGATGAGAAACAGGACAGGCTCTTGATCTGATCCTATCAGGCAACCTGGGTGCTCATTTGAGGGTCTGGAGCTGCGAAACCTCCTGCGAGGGGATATCTGGGTGTTAGAGATGGGCAGAGCTAAAGGGACGAAGCTGCAATGGGGACTTGACGGGGGACAAGGTTTGCTGGGACTGCCAGGGAAAAGTGGAATATTTATGGATCCCGCCTGTGGCCTTGGGTCAAGTCAAGTTGAATGTTCTTCCCTTCCGCCCTCCAAAATGCCTAAAAAACGCGACGCATTCCATAGTAAGAGAGCCACTGGGCAATAAAACCAGGGAAGATGTTTTTGCTGGTTGATCTCATGCCCTTCTTCATAGGTGTCACTGAAATCTCCAAATTTTGTGGCGTGTTTACGGCTCGGCTTCGGAAATGAGCTCACCGTTCCCCAAAGCGCGAGGGAAAACACGGGTCGGCTTGGCGGGCTGGTGGCGGGAACGCCAGGAGGCTCCAAGCTCTTCCGCGCTGAATCACACGAGAATTTATTTTGTGTTTGTCGCCAAAGCGGCGCAGAGCTGGCCGGGGCTGGTGCAGTTGGGCCACTTGGCCGCTTTTGAAGGGGTAAAACCACTCGAGTCTTGCTGGAACCCTCAGGGAGCCCGTGCGATGGGGCCATTCCCTCCCCATTGGGTTATTGTAGCCTGTGCCCCAGCCTCAGAGAGGCCAAAAGCAGCTTTAGAAAAGTCCAGCTCTGCTAAGACAGTTTCACCCTCATTCTACCCCCAAATCCAGCCCCAGCTCCAGCCCCAACTCAACCTCAAGCCCAACTCCAGCCCCAACTCAACCTCAAGCCCAACTCCAGCCTCAACCCAACCTCAAGCCCAAATCCAGCCTCAACCCAACCCCAAGTCCAACTCCAGTTGCACCCAGTCAATGCTAACACCAACTCCAACCCCAGCCCAACCCGAAGATCAACTCCAGCTGCACCCAAACTCAATGTTAACACCAACTCCAACCCCAACACTAGAACTAACTCCAGCCCTGACTCCAACCACAACCCCAACCTCAACTTCAACCTCAACCCCAACTCCAATTCCAACCTCATTCCAATCTCAATGCTAAAACCAAATCTAACCCTAACCCTAAACCCAACCCCAACTCCATTCCTAATGCCCATCCTAATCCTAACTCCAACCCTAATCCCAACCCTAACCCTGTGGGTTCTCCTCTAGGATGGCTATGGCTGTATCACCTTTCTTGCAGTGTCTGTGTGAGTTGTAAACCTTGATGGGATTCTTTAATCCCAGTTCTACTCAATTTATAAATGTTTCCTTCCTTTCCGAGAGCCTCCCTGGCAGACGGAGACGCGTGGACATGGGCAGAGGGATCAAGCGCCGGGTGTTGATGGGTGTCTGGATCGGGTTCGCTCCAATGGCGCTGAAACCACTGAAGGAAACTGCTGGCAGTGCCTGGGTGTTAACAGCTTGAATTGGGAGACACTGCGGATTAGATTAACAACCAGAACCCGCTTGCAAAGGCAGTTTGAAGATAAGCAGGCCGGGAGGGAAGCTTGGCACCGCGCTCACGTCGGTGGACGAGCGCCGCCTTCCAGCCCCTGACGGACCAGAACTGACAAGGTGAAAGGATCAGGACTAAATTCTCATGGATAAACTGGCATGGTGAGGGCAAGGATGGGAATATTGATGTCTGGGGGTTCGGCCAGTCCTGTGCTAGAGCTAGACTGTGGTACAAGGGTGAAAAATGGGCAGAGGGACCTGAAATAACAGTCCTGCTGCTGCTGCTTCAGCTCATTGCATTAGCTCGAGCTCCTCTTGCAAAGTTACCCAAGTTGAGCTCCTTTCCTAAAAGTATTTTTCAAGAAAAATCCTCCTCAAACCTCACCTCAGGGCCTCTGTTGAGGGCTTTGAGCCCTAAGAGTTGCACAGGGGTAAGAGGATCCAAACAACGTGCTGGTGAAACCACAGTGAGGATCTCCTGGTCCCTCATTTACAAAATTCTTGGTTCCCGCTGGAGATGTTTCCATCAGATTTTCAGCTTTGAACATCCTACCAAACTGGAAGAAAACAGCCCCTGAGTTTGGAGGAGGTTCAGAGCTGCACTTAGGAAGGATCTTGTGGTCAAGCTGGTAAGCACGGGGCTCTGGAAAGGCAACATCTGGATAATCCATAGTGCTCCGCTCAAGTACATTTGCAGACGCTGCTCCTTGACAAAAATAAGAAGAACCCCGTGTCCTCTCCAGAAGCCTGAAGGAGGTAGCAAGGATTGCAGCTGGTTTCCAGCCCCTGTTGTCTCCTTGGAGCACTCACCGAGGTGTAAATAGAGCTTTTAATGGAAGAAAAAGCAGAACGGGGCATGACCAAAGTGTGCGGATGAGTGGAACATGATCTGGGCCGCAGCGAGGGAAGGGGAGGCTCTCCGGTGTCACCAGAGCAGGGTTTTGGGATGGGGCTCGCTAGTTTTATTCTCCCTGGACATCTCCAGCCTCTGCTAGTTTTAATAGCAAGTTACCTTTGTGATTCGCTTTGCAGAAGGGAGGAGAGATGGCCAAGAATCCAAGACTTAGGGCCTTAAGGATGGTCTTGGAGCTGTAATAACTTGGGAGCTTTGATTTTGGAAACGTGAGAGAGAGGAGGGTGTTTGATGTTTGGGTCAATGCAATGTGCAGACCCAGCAGGCGAAGGGAGCCTGTCACTGTCACAGCCTGTGACAGTGTCACAAGTCACCCAAATGCTGGACTTGGTCAGATTCTGCAGTCAATGGACTGGTCTGAGCTACGAAACCTCTGTGGTAATTTCTCCAAATTTGTCACCTTCATCCCCTAGCTCTGAGCTGGCTGATTTGGGGCTTATGTCCAAACTGGACATATGTGATTTTTGCTTTGAGAGAAAAGGCAATTTTTATTCTCTTTTTTTGGCTTGCAGAGGTTGCTTTTCCCGTCCCCTGGCCGCATTGCGCTGCAGCCCAACCTAGCGCTGCAGTGCAGAGGTCCGGCATTTTCCCTATATATTCCCCACGTGTTCCCCTGGCTGTCCACAAGTGGATCCTGCCAGTCCCATGGGACAATCCCGGGGAAAAGCTGAGAACAGATGGAGGGAGTAAAAAACAGAGAGGATTAAAGGGTAAAGAGAGCGACTAGCACCCACATGAAACAAAGGCAAAATTGTTCAATTCCGTGCATTAGTCACAGGGAAAACATTGGGTTTCCTAATTTCTTCCAGCTCAGGAAAATTACCCACTTGGGGCTCTGGCAGTGCCGGAGGAGGCAGCAGTTCCCGGTGTCCCGCGGGAGCTGGGGCGGCTCCGGGATGCCCGTCCGGACAAAGCGGGGTCGCTCCGTGGGCAGCAGGGCTGAGCTGGTGCCAGGGGGTTATCCCGGGGACACGTTTTACCCTCCGTGCTAAACAAGGACATTTCTGGAGGGCGCTGGGTGACCCAGATTAGCCGTGGGAGCCCTGGGATAGCGAGCGGCGACGCTCATTAACTTCCCGCTTGGCAGCCCCGGTGGAGCAGCCAGGGCTGGCCGAGCACGGGAATGTCCCCCATCCCCGGGGTGGCACTTGGCTTGTCCCACTGCTGCCTGCTTCAAGGGACAGAGCGAGGGACAGAGCACGTGTTGGGATGGGGAAGCAGAGGGGGATGAAGCGGTTGCTTTTTGGCACTGCTGTGCCCATCACCCGTCCTCGGGGCACGGGGCTCACAACTGCCCTGCGTTTGGTGCATGAAGAGCACCTGGAGATCCTCATCTCCTGCAGGGATGTAGGGTGGATTTGGTGACTCTGTGCGTGCGGGATGGGGACAAACCTGCCAGGACAGAGCGCGCAGCAGCATCCTTCCCAATCCCGGCGTGTTTTCCCTATGGATGCATTGGGTCATTATAAGCCCCTGGACGGGCTCGAGGGCCGCGAGCTCCGTGCGTGGCCGGCGAGCGCGGGGCCGGCGGCGGCTGAGCTCACCGCGCGCCCGGGGAAATGACCTCATGGGCGCCGGTATTTGCTCGCAGCAGCGCGCCGGGGCCCCGACTAGACTTTCTGTTCCGAGGCCAGCATGAGACAAGAATTTCCTTGGATGAGCTGCTCCTGAGGCAATCTGCGCCTGGAAGAGGGAAGGAAAAAAAAAAAATTAAGCAAAAGACAAACTCCTCGCACAGATAATCCATCACTTTGCGTTCCTTCGGAGGCAGCGGACGGGAACAGACCACCCAAAGCTGCAGCGGGGAAGGGAAAGCCTCAGCGTGGGGTTGTCTGTATCTGCTCCTCTCCCTTTGCCTTGTCCCTTTGGGGACAGTATAGAGCTCCCCAAACCAGTGGCTTTACCAGGAGGTGAAAATGGCTGTTTTTCCCCCAGAATGAAGGTGAACGCAGCGCTTGAGCACAAGGAGCTCCTGGCACAGGCACCCTCTGGCCACCCCCAGCACCACCAGTCCCCAGGGACATTAATGGCACTTTCATTTAAGGTCATCACGGCACCGGCTCGTCACCGCAGCCGCTTTCTGGTTGCCGTAGCCTCGTGACCCAAGCCCTGATTGCTAAACCAGGCTGGGAATAGCCGGAGCTCCAGCTGGAGCAGCCCTCATCCCTGCTGACCTTTGAGCACATGAAAGGAGAGAGGGAGGGGAAAAAAAAATGCAGCCGGGGGGGTCGCCGTGCACAAGCTGGAGCAAAATATTCCCTGCAAGAGGGGACCGCACCCTGCGGATGGACCGTGGTGCATGACGCTGTGCCGAAAAGCTCCCCCGGGAGCCGGAGCGGAGGCGGCCGGGGGCCGGAGCCAGCCCTGCGCTTCCCGAGGAGAATCCCGGCCCGTCTCGTGGCGTGCGGGCGGGAAGGGGAGGCCCTTTCCGGACGCGGAGGCATCCAGCCGGGCGGGCAGGGATTGCATTCCTGACTCGCTGTTTAATGGGGTTAGTGCAGGTGCAAAGAGCTTCAAGGAAGGGAAAAAATAATAATAAAAAAGGGTTGAAAAAGAAAAATAACACTCGTTTTCCGGGTTTTTCCAAGGCCCACTGAGTGCTTGTTGCCTCCCAGAGTTTGCACAGCTGGTGGAGGCTTTGCTCGTGCCGCGTTGTGTGGAGATAAATAGGGAAAGAACCAAACGGGAGCGGAGGAAGTGCAGGGGAAAGAGAGAAAGAGCTTTCCCAAATGGCAAAACGGCCTCAGTTTCATGTTTAATTCCCTATTAGTGAATTCCCACATGTCCCTGTGCCCACCTGGGTGCTCCAAGGACCCGGGCACATCCCTCGCTCGCTGCGCGTCCCGCGGTTGTCTCAGCAACGCAGCCCCGGTCCCCGTCCCCGGCGCTAATTAACTCATTTCCCCGTATTTATAGACAAGCACCGTGCTCTTGGCAGGTATCCCTGCCGGGGCCGCGCTTGGCCCCAACCCCGGAGGCAACGTCTTGGACGGCGGCCGTTCCTTGGCTTTGTCATCGTCCCCGCTCATTAAATCCTAACGCGGGCGGTTCGTTAGGGGGCTGGGAGGAGGACGCGGGCTCGGCGCGCCGGGGTTTGCGCATCCCGGTGCAGGGGGTGCCAATGCGGGAGCTTGAGGCTCGCTCCCTGCCTTTCCCTTGCCTCTTCCCTGCGGAAGAGCAGCGGGAGCTTCCCTGGCAGCGGGAGGAAAAGGAGCCTTCTCCCTCCATGCGTATTCCAGGTACGGCGGCGTTGCACGGGGCTGGCAGTGCCCCCGTTCCTCTGATCGCTTTGCTCCTTTTCGCTGCGTTTTCTTTTTGTTTCCTGGTTTTTGGAGGGCATTGGATGCAGCCGGGTGATGATTGTCCGGGCTAGGGCACAGAGGGAAGCTCATGGCAAGGCACGGGCATCCCCGTCCCAGTCAGGCTGTGGGAAGGAGGGATGGGTTTGATTGCAGCTGCTCTTTTATTTCTGCAAAGCGGGGGGAATTCTACATTATATTTTGAGGGTGAAGGTGCTCAAAGCACCTTCAAAGACCTGGCAGTGGTCGGGAGGGTCAAGCGCTCAGAGAACTCACGCTACAAAGAGTTCAAAATGATGTTACTGCTGCAAGCGATTGCTATTGCTATGGCAAGGTGCTGAGTGCCAGCCAGGGGGACAGCGCAGGGACAAGGCGGCCTGGACAGTGGCCAGGTCACTGCCATGAATATTATATCATATTATATATATAATTAATCATATTCCAGGCATAAAAATAAAATGTGAATAAGGCTTGGCCCTTTTTTTGCCATTTTTGGCTGCTTCTGCCCAGGGAATGCCTGAAGAGCGTCTGCCCACACCTCCCCTGAGTCCCACCGCGGGCGATGCCAATGCCTCGAGCTGTCCCCCGCCGTGGCTCGAGCCCGCGTTCACGCCGGCCGCGCGGGCCCGCGTCGTCGTCACCGCGGTGCTCTTCGTGCTGGCGGCGTGCAGCAACGGCGCCGTGCTGGGCAGCCTCCTGCGGAGGACGAGGAGGAGGAGGAGGAGGAGGAAGCAGTCGCGCGTGCGGCCGCTGGTGCTGAGCCTGGCGCTGGCCGACCTGCTGGTGACGGTGGCGGTGATGCCGCTGGACGCGGCGTGGAACGCCACGGTGCAGTGGCGCGGCGGGCGCCTCTCCTGCAAGCTGCTCAACTTCCTCAAGCTCTTCGCCATGTACGCGGCCGCCCTCGTGCTGGTGGTCATCAGCCTGGACCGCCACGCCGCCGTCCTGCACCCCTTGGCCAGCACCCACCGGCGCAACCGGTGCCTCCTCCGCGCTGCCTGGGCCACCAGCATCCTGCTGGCGTCGCCACAGGTAGGTCTTGGCCAACACAACCCAATGCAACCCAGCCCAACACAACACAACCCAAACCAACACAACACAACCCAACCCAACGCAACGCAACCCAACCCAACCCAACGCAACCCAACACAACACAACCCAATGCAACCCAACACAACCCAACCCAATGCAACCCAACCCAACGCAATCCAATGCAACCCAACCCAACGCAACCCAACGCAATCCAACCCAACGCAATCCAATGCAACCCAACCCAATGCAACCCAACCCTACCCAACCGTGGGCTTTACTGGCACCAGAGCAATGTGGGGTTCAGCACCGTGTTGCACCCCTGGGCGTTATATAAGTGTGGGAGAAGACTCTAGGAACGATCGTGTCTGAATTCTTTGTGCATGGGGTTATCTGCTCCCATAATTTTGTCTTTGTATTGCTGCTGCTATTAAGAATTGGGCTGGATTGTGATAAAACAGACCTGTTACTGACCAAAATAACATGGGCAGAAGGTAAAGTGTGAGGGTTTGGTGCTTAGGCAGAGCCCAAACCCACCGAGTCCTGAAGGAGATCTGCAGGGGACACCATCCCCTGCTCAGGTGTAGACCCTAACGCCCTTCTGCCTCTCAAGAAATGAGTTTTCTGAGACAGACAAATAGGACCTTGCACATGGTCAGGCCCATCCACCCTGGCCACAGCTGGGAATTAGCTTGGGAGGCACCAGAGTTTGTTTCCCAGACCAATGGCAGAAAGAAAATATTCAGGAATATCTTTGAGACATAGTACCCCATTTCGCAGCATCTCTGAGCTGTTGTCTGGTTCTTGATTTCAGCTTTTCCTTTTCCACTTGCAAACCGTCCCGGGAGTGAACTTCACCCAGTGCGTCACCCACGGCAGCTTCCGAGAGCACTGGGAAGAAACCGTCTACAACATGTTCACCTTCACCACCCTCTACGTCACCCCGCTCGGCGTCATGATCGTTTGCTACATCCGAATCCTATGGGAGATCAGCAAACAGTTGAAGATCAGCAAAGGTAAGCAGGCCGTGGCCAGAGACTCTCCAGCATGACTCTGTCCATCAATCCTGTTCTATCCTGGAGCGTTGTTGGGTCCATCCCGAACCCCTTTGATTTCCAAGGGATATTTGCTCACTTGAAACGTCTTTGAAACCTGGTATTTGTCATGGTCCATGAATTGCACTAAGTACAAGTGCAATTGCACTAAGTAAAGGAGATTAACCTGGGCATAGAGCAGCCCACTAGCACCCTGCAGTAACCCAACTGGGGGGCTAGACCGTCTTCTTGACCCCCACCTCATTGTCCTCTACTTTCTGTGGGCATCAATCTGGACCATGCGATCATCTTCCCCTCTTTGGCAGAAGGAGTGACTTTGGCCATCACAGATCTTTTTGTTGTGCCAGTTTTCTCCTATCCGTAGTTTTTTTGCCTCTCTCCTGGCAGGTCTGATAAGAAATAAAAGCGACCGCATCTCCAAGGCCCGCATGAAGACCCTCAAGATGACCATCGTCATCGTTGCCACCTTCATCATCTGCTGGACTCCCTATTACCTCTTGGGCTTGTGGTACTGGTTCCAGCCAGACATGATCCAGAGGATGCCGGAATACATCAACCACAGCCTCTTCCTCTTTGGCTTGCTGCACACGTGCACCGACCCCGTCATTTACGGGCTCTACACGCCGTCCTTCCGCGAGGACGTGCAGTTGTGTCTCAGGAGCATCGCAACGGCGCTGACCCAGCAGCCGAGACACAAACCTGTCTCAAGCTCGGAGAAGAACGTCAAGGAGGACGGTGTGGATGGTGGGGTGGCATCGGGGGGCTCCAACGGGACCACCGCGAACACGGGGTGCTGAAGGAGCACGCCTGGAGGGAGTCCTGAGACCCTCCTTCAGGGGCTGCTTCATCCCCCAGATGCATTTCCATGGGGGTTTTCCACCTTATTTTGGTCCGTGCGAGTAAAACTAACGGGATTTTTCTGCGATTGGCACTTGGTGTGAAAAACACTGATTTTGGAGGCATTTATGTTTAATGCTCCTTACATGGGGAGCCCTGTGACAACTTGGAAAATGGCCTTTTTGTCACCTATATGTGCTGCTAGATGTCCCTTCGCACCAACTCAGGGATCGAGCGCCTGCCATGCTTCTGGAATCAACCCATGGGAGAAGACAGGGACACGACTCGGTCTGTGGGAGCACATGGAGCCCAATCCCAAGTGCAAACATGGGCAGAAGCACCAGGGCCCCAAGCTGTGGGCAAACACATTCACTCCATTCCTTGTTTCTCCATGCAAAACTGCTGCTTCTCCAGCTCTGTGCCTCTCTGGTTGTCCCACAGCCTTATGTGAAGCTCCATGAAGGATTCAAACCTTGGGAGTGACTAATGCAGGGGATCTTGTTTTGACCCGTGCAGTAGAAACAAATCGTCCTTGGGTTGTTTGTGCACAAGCACCTCTCAGGGCGCTGTCCTTGGACTCTCGGAGCGGTGTTTGTGTTAGCGAGAGCTATTCCAGGGTCCCAGTTGTTGGGTGAGGTCTGATTTTGCACCTCAGCAGAGGACAGGAGTGTGTTGAGACATGTTCTTCAGCTGCATCCTTTGCTCCACACGCATGAAGCTTTCTTCATCCCACGCTTCTCTTTCTCATCCCACCCTTCTCCTCTCCATGGCCTCGAAATCAGAGGGGAAGGGTTATTTTCTGTCCTTTTTCTCCCTTATGCATTGGAGAGGAGGAGACGCTGGGCAGGTGGAGAGGGTTAGGCAAGAGGAGGCACCAAGAACTGCCACGGGGTGGGATTTCTCCTGCCTTTTGGAGGCTGCCAGAAACACAAACACGTCCTGGCATGCAGGGGGTGACAGACACATCCTCCCTAGAGCACATAGATCAATTAGGGAGGCGTTTGGAATAACAGGAGGGTGAGAACAAGACGGCAGTGCCAGTCTGTCCCCGTCACCTGCCTCTGTCCCAGGGCACGAGCTTGGCAGCTCTCAGACCATCCCCTGGGCTGTCTCCAGCAGCAGTTGGTGGCTCAGAAATCACCTTTTCTATATTTTCCCCTCATGTTTATACAGAGGGGCTTAGCCCTAACTGCACAACCTCATATCAGAAAGAAGCCGGGTGGCCTCAGCTCCCTTCTGCCCCAAACAGGACACCTGGGACCAATCCTGCAAGCTGGGGTGATGCAAGGGGGAGTTTCCCAGCAAATAACCTGATGGGAAACACCTGCAGGGTGGAGGGTCGCCTCCACTATAAGTTAGTAGTAACAGGGACCACCTGGGTGCAGAGCATGGGATGGGGATGTTGCTTGAGGTGAGCAAAAACTGGAGTCCTGCAAGGGCTCAGAATGAGAGAGGGAGCCTTGATAGACCCATGAGGGTAAGTAAAGGGGCTGTTTTGCTCTTTACCAATTTTTGTGTTTTTTGGGGAAAGCTGTTTCTGAGTGACCATGGAGGATGATGCCATTTCCAAGGATAGAGGATGAAAAACAGGATTTGTCTGTGTTGCTGTCTACCAGGCAAAGAGAAATGGCTGATTTTCTGCTTGTTCATTTTGTGCTAGTTGTTGCTGAGCATGTTGTGGGGCTAAATTTAGTTGCAAATTTGGTGGGTTTTATTTTTTCCCTTTGTTTAGAAGGCAATGAAATCTTTGTGCAGTGCAGGAGCTCTCTGACCCCGGCACTTGGCAGGAGGCAATTCCCTGGGTATTTTTGCGACAACTGAAGCTCTTAATGAGCTTTTGGACTCTGCAATGATGAAAGACTTTGTTTTTAAAGCCATTTCTGGCTTGCTCTGGGTGAGTGCCATGGGAAGCTGGAAGGTGTCTACTCATGGGCCACTACTAAGTCATCAAATGCCCTTTGGGCACAGGGGGGACCCTGTGTTGAGAAGAACCCTCTTACAAAGGCTCTAGCAATTCAGACAAGGGCACTGCTGCCCACAGGGGCAAGGTTTTGCTGAGCTGGCTGAAATCTAAGCTGAATTCCAAGCTTGCATCTAGCCTTCCTCTCTAGAAAGGGGTTTTCCAGGTGCTGTGTCCTGGGAGCTGGATTTTTGCTGGAATACTGGTATGGATTTGGCCTTTGCATTGGTGCCTCCCCATGTTCTCCTTTCCTAGCAGCAATGAGCAAGAGGGATTTAAGCTAAAGAGGTGACAAGTGGTGTTTGCAGATCTGCTCTGTTGAAGGTTAATTATGTGATGCTAATGGGAGCTGAGCTTGCTGCTTCTGTAACATCTCAGCTTGAGCTGCACATGTAGGAGTCCCTTGTATGGTGAGGGGAGTGATTTGTGGTACAGGAGAACACTGATCAGACTCTCATTTAGTGTCATGATTTAAATAGCTGGAGGTATCTAAGGGGAGAGAGATTCTTAAGGTGCATGACAAGGCTCAGATAGCCAGGAAAGTGTCTAATCTTCTCCTGATATTCATTAGTTTTCTGCTGTGTGGGAGAGAACAGCCTGGTGCTTTTCATGCACTTAGGACCCTGTGTCCCTTCTCCAGCTGCAGGAGAGCTCCAAGGCCTTCCCCAGTGAAGGTGCTTCTTGCTCCATGGAGAAGGACTTGCAGCCTTTGCATCCCATAGGAGTCTTGAGAGGTGGTGGCTCATGTAGGACAAAATGAAGCAGGGAATGAGGAGGGTGACCAGGTAAGAGCTGGCCCTGAAGCCCTGTTTGAGCTGCTGCCTGGTGACCCAGCAGCTAATGGGTTTCTGCTGGAGGTGGAATGAAGCCCAGATCTCGTTTGGATGTTACAGCTGTGCTGGCTGGACCTGCCTTCCTGGATGCAAAGCTGTGCTTGTGTTTCCAGTCCATTCCTGAAACTTGTCTGTCCTTTCTAGAGTAAAACACTTGTGCTGCTCATGCTCAATGTGAAACTTGCATGGGAAACTTGGCTCCTTGGGCTTCCTCAGCAGGGATGCAGTTCCCTCCTGCCTCAAACCACCATCCCCAGCACCTACCCTCTACTTCTGGTGGCCAAGACCTTTTTCACTTCTATATTATCTGTTTCCCCTCATCATAGAACTCTCCCACTTCCCCAAAACGCTCCCATTTCCCCACCACGAAACACCAGCTGCTGCTCTTGTATTTGTGGTATAATCAGGTTGTCTAATTTCCTTTTTATCTTAATATCTCCCATACAACTGCTGCGAGCACAGGTAGCTCTGTGTTTGAGCTTTGTGCCCTCACCCTGGTCTGCCTCCTCCGGACACACTAATCCTCTGCTCGGGAAGAGGCTCTGAATCGCTTCCCATTAGCATTTTTAGAGCGCTGCACATGCCCAAAGAGCCGAGCGAGCGGTGTAAGAGGCTAATATGAACCTTAGGTTAATTCACAATATTGTTGGTTACTCAGCACAACACTCATTCTTCCAGCTCACTGCGCCGTGCTGCACTGGGAAACATGCTGAAAGCAACAGGGAGCACTGAAAACAAGCACAACGCTTGTAAATTAAGTGTTTTGCTGGTCCCTTATGGAACCTGAGCACTTTAAATGCATTTATTTTCCTATTATTGAGGTGGGCAGTGTTACCTTTGCTCTGTTAAAGCACCGAGGAGCTGGTATCCAGCTGCAATGCAATAACAAAAGCGGCAGGAGAGCTTGGAGAGCCCTCCAAGGGGCTCCCAAGAAATAGGTGTTGGGGTATCAGGCCCTGGGTGCCGACCTGCATGTTCCTCTTTCTTGTGGGTCTATCCAGGGACTTTTTCCATAGGATCTTCCCTGGTATCTTGTGATGTAGCTGCAGTTCTGCCCAGAACATCCCTTTCTTTGAGAAAATAGCCCAGAGCAGTTAATACAGATCTCTCTGGGATGGCTCCCTGCATAGATGTTGCTATCTCGCCCTTTGAGTTTAAATGCAAAGTTTAAAGCAGCACAAAACCCCACGCAGGTGTCAGGAGCCAGCACTGAACAGCCACTGTGCGTTAATTCCCCTGCTCGTTGTGCAGGGCTCTCCCATGCACAGAAACCCTAAGCAAGATGGGCTCAAAACCTCACTCTGCTTTTCCCATCTGCTCCTGGGTCTGTCCTGCTGCTTCCCAGGCTTGTGCCTTTCCCTACGGTGAAACAACCGCCCATTGAACCACCCGGCCCAACCTCCTCCTTTTCCAGCGGGCTCCGAGCATCCCATCTGTTCCAAAAGATGCTCCATTTGCAGGCACACACTGAGCCTTTTAACAGCACCCTCCCCTTTAGGCAGGATTAAAGGCTCCCAGGTTGCCTGTCTGGCACATTAACCATCCTAACCTGGCACATATAAATCCAGGGCACAGCAATAATAAGCCTTAAGGAGACCAGGAATGGGCAGGTACATTCAGGAACAACTTCAAATCCCAAGTTTCTGCACAGAAATATCAAGGAATAAACCACCATCAAGTAGTTAAAGCCATTGCGATTTTTATGTATATTTTAATTTCCAATCAATGCTAAAGCCATTGTGATTTTTATGTATATTTTAATTTCCAATCAATGCGATAATTAGTGCGCACATTTCTGGGGCTCAGAAATGTGCTCTAACAGTGAGCAGTATTAATGGACTGTAAAAGGCAATGGGGAATCAGATTATAATGTTCTTGTTTTGCAAGCTGTATGGTGAATAAATAAACTTGTTCTGGCAGCAAAATTAACTGGAATAAATGCTTCTAGCTGCATCCACCAACAAGAGGGGTTGCTGTAAATGAATCAATTCTTAGGCCTGAGTTAGAAAACCTGATTACCAGGCCATTATTTCTGGCAATTAGGTAACAGAACAACATTGGAGAAAGAGGAGGTTTTCTTTGAAATATTTAATGAGTAAGGTTGTAATGATATACTCATGTGCTGGGAATATGTGACGAGATTTATTTGTTTTGTTTAGGGTTCACTGTGCAATGAAAAGCTGCATTTATCAAGCCTACAAGTAAAGGCCAGAGGGCAGGCTCCAGCAGTGGCAGGTATCTAGCTTTTCTGGGCCATTCATCACGTTTGTCCCATGCCCAAGGGCACTAATCAGAGGATCGGTCTTTGTTCCTTTTTCAGTTTCAGTTAGTGGAGGGTTGTTTTGTGACAACAGCAAATACAAAAGCCTTGGGCAGAAGGGGGAGGATGTTTCCTTCTTTATGTTCCACAGTGAACTTGTCCTACTCACTTATTTTCAAGCAAACTCCTCAAATACAGTCAGAATTCCCTATTTCAAGATGAGGAAAGACCAGGCGGAGATATACTGGGGTTTTACACACCAATACTGAGCCAAAGCGCCTCAAAGTGTGGCTGTTGTAATTCTGATCACAAAAAAATCTTATCCACATTCATTTTTCAGAAAGAGGTTCTATCTTATGAACATGTGATACTGTGCACAAGCTGTCATTTGGAGACCTAGGTGAAGTCTGTACAAAGCTTATTATACTAAGAATTTTCATGGATACAATACACATCCCTGCTAGCCCTTTGCCATTTTATTCCATTTCTTTGAAAAGTGTTTCAGGAAATAGTTGGTATGTTCCTGCTAGTTAGTCTGTGTGTTTGTAAAGAGAGGCAGAAAACTATTCAATTTGGGCACAAATGTGGAAGGTGGATCCCAAAAAAACAAGCAGTGTCAACTCTAAAAAGCCTGTCAGGTGTCAGTATAAATAGAAAGCTTCATCCTCTCCCTTGGTGGCAAAGATAGGGCAGAAGACAGTTTAATGGGAAAACCGAGTGCACAAAATGTGGATTTTATGTAAAAAGAAACAAAAGGAAAAAAAATTTAAACATTTAATTTTTCTCATTTTGGTTGTTATTTCATGCTTTTTTTTCTCCTTATGCTGAAATATAAAAATTTCTGGCCAAAAAAAGTTAGTTTTACATGACCATTTGCATCAGTACATGAGAAACATCACTAAATACAGGTTTCGAGAGCAAAATGTAATACCTGCTACAGGCAGCTTCTCCAACATACAGGAAAACCTTCTTTTCCCATTGCATGCAAATATTACTACCCCAGCTTGACAGAAAATGTTCCACTAAGTTTTCATTAATTTTAAATAGCTTTTTTTCTTTTTCATGGACCCTTAACAATTGGTTCATGCTAGACTGCACCATCATGACCCTTTTCAGCGGTTTTGAGCATCCCCCTGAATCGTGGGAGCACAGAAATAAGAATAAAGGGAAAGTTGCCATGAGGATAATTTGGCGGAGACAGAACTGGAAAGCTCCAGGCACCTTTGCATTCAGAGCTCTTAGGCAGATGCAGTATGTAGTGAATTTGCTGTTATTAAGGCACATGGTGAAAATAACAGTTTATCATCCCAGGCAACTCATCCTTCCGAGTCAAACATTCTGTGCCAGTAGTAGAGGAAGGTTGGGGAATTGCTGGCCCCTATCACCATTAGCAGCAGCAGGTAGAGCATCATCATTACAGCAAAACGGTGGGTGGAAAGCCAGGAGGCTCGAGTGGAGGGCCTGCAAGGGAAAAGTGCAGGAATTCAGTGAGAGATGTACAAATATCTTGACAAAGAGAACACCTTCGGGTTTATTTTATTTTAGATATCATTATTTTTAAGATCATTAGTGTGCTCAATCATTATTTTGAATGATTGAGTACACTAAGAAGGGGAAGCTGCTCCATGAGCAAAGCAACAAACAGCCTCTTTTCCCATAACTAGTATCCCATGAACTCTAAGTCAGCGTGTTCAGCTGTAGTCCTTTCTCCCCACATTTGCACCTTTTCTGATTGTTTTGTAGCTGTGTTGGGAGCACAGCTACCTGTAAGTAAGTGGCTACCTGTACCCACAGGCTGATTAGCTGGATGCATGTTGCCCCCTCAGAACAAAGGAGGGCAGAGTTAAAACTTTTTTAAGGGATATTCATTTGGATTTCTCTTGTTTCCTGCTGTGGACAGACTACTTTAGGTCTCAGAAATTCTTTGTAAGTTTTTACAGATTTGGTGAAAAATCCAATTTAGCTGAAACTGCAAGTGTTAAATTACAAGGAAAGGGAAGGGTAACTACAGAGCAGGTGTTGAGATGGTTTAAGCCTGATTTTCACAGGAAATAAGCTAAACCCAAATTCTGCCAGGGAAGCATCTCAGCCTTATTTCCATAGCAAATAGCTTAAACTCAAATTTTGGCACTGAATCATCTTTTTCTTGCTTGTTGTCTGCTGTTTTGCATAAACAAGATGTGTTTATCTGGCTGCTATAGCATAGCTGTGACTCTAGAAAGCTGAAGTCTTACCGTCTATGCTGTTTCTGTGAATATACTAGTAAGTATTTAACTCGTAAAAGCTGATTGTTTGTGACAACAAAGTATTTCTGTGGTACATCGCCCCCTTCGCTGTTTTTCACTCTTGCTCTTTTTCTGTCTATTTCTTCTGAATCTGCATGGGAAGAGAAGAGGTCCTTTTAGGAACACAAAAGGAAAAAGGTGTAAAAATCCTTAAAAACACATTCTTTCACAATAGTGGGAGTGAGATAACCAGAGACTCAGTCTTGGTATTTCCCAGACACCCTTAGCATCCAAGAATAGACCAAAAAGTTTGCTTAAGGCTATACCACTCCTAGTTATCTGTGGTATGGATGGTATTATGCTTTGGGCCAGGATAAAAAGGGGATGGATCCCTGAGTGTCTGAACAGCTGCTGGTCTTAACAGGGAAAGAAAAACAACATTGAAGGATTGAGCCTTCCAAGCAGGAAGCAGATGGACAAACAGAGCAGAGGTTTCCTATCTTATAAAATTCATGTTCATGTGTTTGTGAGCCTCCTAGCTGGCAATCCCAAATGACATGACTAGGCAGTGCAGAGCATGCGATATTACACTGCTGAAGCTAGTAAAAACAAATTATGCGACTAAAATACATTCCAAACTTTGGAATGTCTACCTTAAGAAAAGTTCCACTGTCAAAAAGGTTGTACCTTTGTGAGGGGTCAATCAGAAAAGGTGCCCCCAGCCAGTTTCTATTGAAGGGCATAAATTCCATAGGCTGAGCTGCCTGTATGATAGCATATATGCACGAGGATAGAATTTAGCTGAATTATGTAGTGATTATTATCATTGCATTAGACTCACTTTTCTTTTTCACCTGACACTTTACATCTGGGTGGTCAATGATCTCACAAACAGCTACGCAGCTAAGGACAGAGCCCAAAACACTCTGGTGCCAACCGAGCCCGTGAGGGCTGTAGAGCAGAGCCAGGCTCAGATCGCTGGTGAGATAGGTCCCTTCACCAAACAGGGATGTCTGAAACAGAGCAGAAATATAAGCTAAATGTGTGTAGTGCATGCTAAAGACAGTGTTTATGTGTTCTTTATTCTCAGACTGGCTGTTCTGTTTCAGAAAAGTAAACCAAGAAAGGCTTTTCTTACAGTCCTTGTTGGGTTGGATGCACCCACTGCTTTTTTTCCTGAGAGAACTTCCTTGGAATGTAATTTGGGAAAGGCTGCCTTCTCCCAGCCCTCAAATTAACACCTGTTCGCATTGCCTCTTGGTGTGCAAGGGCTCACACTTTCCTGTATTTGGACCAAGTTTGTCAGTTAATATGAAGGAAAAACTGCTGGGGCACCTCACTGATTTATCAAATTGAACTTCTATACATGGACAAAGCTTTGCTCCCACTTCAAACCCTGCCTTACAAGAGGGAAGCCCTTTTTAAGGGTGAATGCCTTTCAAATATAATTGCTTTAATAACTCGAGTCAGAACTTTTGCTACACTATCTAAAACTGTTAACCCAGTACACCTATTTTAGATGATGTGCCATTACTCATAAGGAATGTGAGGGAAGAGTTCCTAGTGCCAATTGTGCCCTTCTGAGAAAAAGGGTTTGTTCTTTTCCACACTGACACGTGTGTGTGGGGGGGGGAAATTATCTTTATGATAATGAGCTAGAAAGTCTGGTAATGGTAAGAAATTTAGGTTGTAGCAGAGTTACTGTTCTAAGCATGGTCCAGCTGACTGGAAGGATGTGTAGCTATTGCCAGAGATGACTTATAGGTGACACACAGAGCTAGAAGTAAATGCCAGTCAAATCTTTGTGGAGTCAAAATTGTTGCAAATCCTTTCTCCTCCTACAAAACATTTCGCTTAGCCCATTTAAAGAAAGCTGTTTACAAGTAGGACCCAAAATGCAGATCATCTAAGCTGGAAAACCTGGTGGAAAAAAAATCTGTGTTGCCTGTAGAGACTCTACACCACCTTCTTCCAGGCCCAGGGACTTTCCAGCTAAAGGCTCTCAAACTAGCCAACATTTTTGGGGGTATTACATTTCCTCACAAAGGAGGAAAGGATAGCCATAATTAGTTACACCGGAGAACAGGGCAGGGGTTCATGCTGCTCCTAGTTTTTTAATCTTGCCCTGCATTAGAAAATCCAGTGCCTCCATGCACAAAGGTCCATGCTGGAGTGAAAACAACAATGTAAAATCATAAGCAAACTTCCTATTTCTGAATGAATTTGTTGCCAGCTTCAAGTGAGCAACAAGAAACGCCCAAAGCCTCACCTTGTTCAAGTGGCACTGCAGGCCGTTGTGCAGGATGGAGTGGAAGTTCTCGAGGCGGCTTCCGTGGAACGCGTAGATGAGGTCCCGCTCTCCCCTGGCCTCGGCGAACTTGGCGTTCATTTGCTCGCAATACACGACCTCAAACAGGAAATCCGGAGCAGGAACAGCAGCACCAGACATCCCAGTGAGTTCTTGGATCTTCTCGTACTTAGAAACAGGAAAGAATATGTGTGTGTTGGTTTAGGGGGCTGGGTTACTTGCTGGAAATTCTCCTGGCTGTCCCTTAGCCTTCCCAGTTGTTTTGCATTTTGTGTTAAATTTTGTGCCCTCTGCTTTATAATTCGACACTCCTGCAGTTCAGAAGGAATTACTGTGCTGAAAGGACTCTGACAGTGTTTTATTATCTTCTATTATAGCAAATTGCTGCTTTGTCAAAGCTAAATCAAGGCTCCTCTCACAGGAAAACTAAAGGTTAGAGCATGACTAGAAGTTAACTGGTGATGTAAAGAGGGTACCTTAGTATGCCAGTTTGGCTACTAAAATGATACATCATCATTTGGTCCTGGAAGAGGTTGGAAAAATATGAAAACACAAGGTATTTTCATCTTGCTACCTAACTATAACTATTTAGGTCCCTTTTACAGAAGTACATGAGTGGCTCACAACCTGTCCTCTCCACTTTTGTAGGGCAATGTGCATTAACTGTGCAAAACAAAGTAAAATACATGGACACAAAGTTGCACAGGAGAGTTACAAAAAGCAGAGTGATGAATATTGGTCTCTGAAGTAGCAGACTGGCAGCTCAAGTACCATTTTAGCACCAAGATACCTGGAGTTGGACTCCTTGGTTTAACATGCTGTGTTAATGAGTAACCAATTACGGCTATTGACAATTGTCAGCTACTGATAATAGTAACTATTTCTTCTAAAGAGCTTTCTGAGAGGGGGAATATATATATTTTCCTCCTCTCAGAAAGATATATATGTATATCTTATATAAACTCCATGCACAGGGAAAATCATGCATTCACATTGAACTTCAAGCTCTGGGAGTAACCAGTGAACTTCAGGCATTCTCTGAAATGCAACTTTGCCTTAAAAGGCAATTTTTTCAAGACTTTCAGACTGGAAAACTTACCTCCTGCTTCTTAGTACTCTGTATCATCAAGATCTTGGATGATAAAATCCAACTAAACAAATCCCAGGTCCTTTTCTCTGTGTTTGGGGTGGATTCTAGCAGTTCCTTTAGGCTTGGTAAGGCGTTTGTATCTGCAAGCTAATGAGAAAGGCATTTAGTACAATTTCCTTCTCTCCATTGCGATTAAACAGAGACCTCTAGCGAAACAAAAACAATATTTCACCCTAATAGGCTGTAAGATGGAAAGCAGTTTTTTGTCCTGAGATATAAACATTTCCAATAATTTTTGGGGAAGTCTATCACGTGTCCTCGCACGCCAGAGGAGTTATAAAATGTTTATGATGAGTGATTGGAAGGTATGCGGAAGGATGGTCTGATAAAGCCCTGGAAACCAGAAAGCCGTGAGGTATTTTAACTGGGATAACCACCATGGACACACAGGCCATTAAAATACAAACCTTAATTAATGTAGTTGTTGTTTTAATTGTTATGCACAGCGCAAGCAGCCTCTGGTATCTCTTCCCCTTTCCATAGTGGCTTGGGAGGGTCCCAAGGAGGCGTTTACTGGCTAGAATACCAAATTTCCTTTAAAAATTGGATTCTTTAAATGCACATGCAACTTATAGGGCTTGAGGTGTAGCTCTGAGAATACCTCTCCAGGGAAGGGAGAGTGAAGTATCACTCATTTCCCTCCTGTGATAGTTCGGGCAAAATATGCCTGGAAATTGCCCATTTTACCTGGTACCAGGGTGTTTTTCCTGTCTCCAAAGGCAAATCAGTCCTGCTCTGGCTACAGACCCCCCAGAGGTGTTTCAAGCTGTTCTGCAGCACAGATTATTGTAATAATAATAATAATAATATATCCGTGTTGCCAGGCCTCGCTGCTGGCCCTGCTGGAAGAACCGCGGAGCCGCTTCGGCGGGAGAGGGACGGGGAGGCCGCGGGCCGGGCTGCCCCGCGCCGGGGCCACTCACCAGCGCCTCGAAGTCCTTGCTGTCGCCGTGCGCGTAGCGGCCCGGGACGGGCCGCAGCGCCGAGTCGCGCTTGTAGCTCTGCAGCGCGGCGGCGAAGAGGCTGCAGCGCAGGTCGGCGGCCAAGGGGTCCCTGCCCGCCGCCTCCCTGAG
>JAWLRI010000923.1:1122550-1162578 GCA_034781795.1 Crypturellus tataupa | reverse complement strand
GAAGATGGCGGCTGGGCCTGAGGAGGGGAGAGGGAGAGGGGCCAGGGGGAAGATGGCGCCTTGTCCTAAGGAGGGGAGAGGGGCCGGGGGGAAGATGGTGCCTGAGGCTGAGGAGGGGAGAGGGAGAGGGGCCAGGGGGAAGATGGCGCCTTGCCCTGAGGAGGAGAGCAGGAGAGGGGCTGGGGGGGAAGATGGTGCCTTCTCCCAGGGAGCAGAGATCTGTTTCTATCCATCCCCATAGCCCTGGGTTTCTGCATTCTCCCCCGGCAAGTGCAGCTTTTGCTGTAGGAGCAGCGTTGCGCTTCAGGCGTCGGAGCAGTGCGGTGTGGAGGGACCTTGATGGGTGTCCTCTTGCAGACGGTTGATCAAGCAACAGCATCTGGAAAAAGTGGATATCCTGTTGATACACATCAATTCCTCTTGATCTGGAGGCCTGTTTGCCGCTGCGCCCATAGGAATGGTTATGAATAGGTATTGCCATCAGTAACTGTCCTGTTTGCAGAGTTCTTGATGTCGACAGGCATCTAGAGTTCTCCTTTTGGACCATTATTGTGGTCAGTACACGCTGGCGTGCATCAGCATTGACCATTCTCAGTATCAGGATTCTGGGATGAGTATGGATACATATTCCTGTCACCAGGAATGAGATCTAGAACCATCCATCGCTATGGACTGTTTTCAACTCTTACTGATTTCATTTATATAGGTTTCGCTCTGAGGTGGGTTTTGCTGTCAGCAGAGCATCATTACCCACTGCTGCCAGTAGCTCTCGAATCAGGATGCTGCTGGTCACATAAGGTATTTTTTTATAAGTTTTTTTTTTTTTTTTTTTTTTTTTTTTTTAATAATATCACCAGAGCTGTGATTTTGGGGTAGTTTGGGATGCACTTGGCCCTCTTTGTGGTACTAGGAATTTACTATGGGGAGCTGGGCTTGCTGGTGAGTGCTTAAGGAATGGGGAAGGACAACAACCCTTATGGAGAGGCTGGAAGGGAAGGTCAAACTAGAGGGAAAAGAGTTGATTTGGAGCCACAAGCTTTTGAGATGCAAAACTCACCATGCCCCTGCTTCTTTGTATTATTTTAAGGGAATCTCCCAAAGTGTAGATGCTTTATTGACTTGTCCTGGTGTGAAGAAACCCAAAATAGATCAAAAATGCGGCTGGCATCATAACAGTTAAGATGCTGAGCGCATTGATCCCAGGCTGCCGTGTACCTTTGGGATCTCGAATGGCTGGTGGTTCCATTATGGCAAGCTCAGCTGATTGAGGCAGTGACAGATATTGATGAGATAACAAGTTTGCTGCATTGGGGCTGACCCCGAGTGCTGTCTGGTTAAATTCATCTAACACTGAACTAAAACACGTGTTTTACAAAGCAGCCCCTAAACTGGAGGGCTGAAAGCTTTTTGGTGCCAAACGAAGGGAAATGCCTCTTCGTTTGCCAGTGGTGCAGGGTCTGGTATTGGCTTAGGCTTACAAAATGTGCAAGAATATGTCAGGACCAAAGCTAGTGAAAAGCCATTGCCTTTCTATTAAATTATCAGTGCAGTTGTTCTCCCAATGCTGCAAGTTGTTCTGAGCAAACCCAGCCAAATTCATTTAATCTTCCTCACATCTCCAAGAGGCATGGTGTTTTGGAGCTTCATATATATAGATATATATAGTGCATATATATATATTTTTTAAAATATATTTCCCTTTTCAATTTTATTTTTCAAAATATAAAAACTATCCTTAGTGGTTTGCTGTGATTCAGTGCAGAAATGACCATAGAAGGTTCTGAAAGCATCATTGCTGATGGAAGGGTCTGAGTAGCTGTAGAGCGTCTTATGAAATTGCAGGTCTGATTATTTAACATACATGGTAATAAAAAGAGCTTCTAGTGTCGGTGGATGCATTTCAGCATAGAAATGTGGCTTAAATGTCTTCATTTAATTCCACTGTGTTTAAAATTGATCTCATGGACCGGAAAAGAGATTTTTTTCTCCTTAACTAGGGTCTGTGAAGGAAATTAATATAGGGAAGGGAAAATAGAAATACAATACTACACTCAGTAAAACAAATGCTTATGACTGAGGGGTTCGTTACTTGCTAGCAACACTGGCAAAGCCAGCTGTATAAGGTATGTTTTATTATAGAATTAACCTTGACCTAGGGTTCAAAGAGAAAGGTTAGTTTGAAATAAATCAGTGGTATGGTCAGGTCACTTCAAAGAGTTTAAAGCTGAGCTTGAAGATTACATGCTGTTTATGTGTATCCAGTTTGAATAGAACATATGGTAAAGATAATAGAAGTAAACTATTTATCTCTTTTCCCCCGCCCTGCCCTCTCCCTCTTAGGATTTAACGCCTTTTTGTCCTTTCCTTATATATGCTGCAGGGGATATTTTTGTCCTGAGAGATTTATTGGAAACAGAAATGTGGAATAAAACAACCTTCTTAAGGTAGCTGGACAAAATATTTTTTGCCTCTAACATGTAAAATACTTAAGTAAAAGCAACAACTGTTTTGGAAATGTGAATATGTGGAATCATATTTCTCTGCCACTTACAATGGTGAATTTATGCAGTCGTAGGAAAATCAAAACAAAATGTGTTTGGTTCTGAATTATTGTGGTTCTCTGCTAAAAACAAGACTACATCTCATATTTGCGTGCTAATTAAGTGGCTTTTAGAGCATGCCAACTACCAGGCAGTTCATGCAGCATCTCAGCAGCATCCCAGTGCATGAGCATCCCAATTATCCCAAGCATCCCAGTGCATGGATAGTGGGAAATGAAGGAGGTTAAATAAAGCTGGAGACTCCAGCAGCTGTTTGGGCTGATGGTAGGATCTGTATGAGTCACTTCACAGGGGGAAATAAAAGAAATTTTAACTGCACCCAAACACACCTGAGGAAGAAAATTACTTTCTATTAATGCCTAATAATGCTAATTTTCCAGCTCTTTCTAGATCACCACAGGAGCAGAATATCCAGTAGACCAGCCAGCCAGAAGGGCTTTATTCTGGTGAAATCCAGGAACAGCTCCACTAACGTGAGCACAGTTTCTGTTAAAACGTGGTGTTGCTTGAGAGGCAAGTTCACTATGTGCAGAAAGAAATCACCCTTCCTCAGTGGGTAAATATCATATTGGCAGATGCAGTGATGAGCTGGTGTTTGTTGTCTTTTTGCTAAAATTAAAACCAGCTGCTGATTCTAGATGTGGTCACTCTGTGGTGGCTTTGCCCAGCAGTGTTTTTCCCCTGACGTGATACATGCAGTGTGCAGAGAGTGGCACGTTTTAAGATTTATGCTTGGCCGATCTTTCCCGTTAATAGGGAAATCTGATAATCATCCATTTGCAAGCGCTTGCTAAACAACGGGAAGGGGCATGCTTGTTAAAAGGGAACATAAAAGCGAGCCGGGTCTAACTTGGGGTGCCGAGCGTTTGATAGATTTGCTCTACAGCAGTCTTTGATCTGCCACGCTAGAAAATCAGCTCCGTAGGGGACTGGATATGGGATGTAGAGCGGTTCAGCCCCAGGTCAGGGGCTCCATCCGAGCAGAGTCTGTCTGGGCAGTGACACCTGCTTTGCAAGGACGCAGAGCAGGGGCTCTCAGGCTGCTCCCTCTGCCAAATCCTCCCAAGAAGCGGGGAATGTCCAGGAGAAAGAAGGGACAGAGGTCTTCTCCCCATCTTTCCCAAATGAGAGGTTTACACCTTCCTGAAAAGATGATTTGCAGCTTCTGCAGTGCCACATGCCCAGTTGTGCCAGCCTATGATTTTTTCCTGTGTTTAAGGCAATCTTACCTGGCAATCCAAACGAAAGCAGAGTCTTTCCAGGAGTGGGTTGTGTTGGTGCTAAAGAAAAGCCCTGCGGGACAGTGCAGCAGTTGTCCTGGAGAGCGCAGTGTGTTTGGAAGTGTGCTGAATTCCCTGCATCTCCCTCAGGCTGCCTGGGTGCAGAAGGGCTCCTGATGTCCTGACCTAATCCCAACCATCTTGGTTCCTCCAAAACCTCCTCTGGTTCCCCTTTCTGCTATGTGCCGTGATACCATCAAGTGATAATATTTTGGCCACAAAGCTTTGCAGCCCCTTTTCCTTCTGCTCTGTGCCATGATCCCTTTAAAAATCCATAGCAGAATTTTGCTGTGGTTTTCGTGGATCCTGGTTTAAAGCCTGTATTGTCAAGAAAAGCCCTCAATGGGCAAAGATACTTCTTGTGAGGCTCTGTCTCTTTGCTATGGTAGAGCAGGGTAAACCCACCATGGCTTAGGTGCTCTGGATGGTGGAGCCAAAGTCAAACTCTTTGCTTTTTCTTAGTCTGATGTAGTTGCCCCTTAATTATCCCGATTTAAGGGGCAGGGGGAGGTGGGAAAAGGTTGACTGGTCCCCTTCCCTGCTTCCGTGTGATCATTGGCAGCACTGCAGGAATCTCCTGAGAGTTAAAAACTCTTGGAAGAGAGAGGCAAGATGCAGGTAGACCACCAGAAATTTGGGGTACCCATCAAAGAGACTGGCGAAATATTCCAAAGAATTAATATCAGCTTTTCTGCCTGTGCTATATCCACAGCTGGAATCTGAGCTTGGAAGGAGCATGAGAGAAACAGGAATTAAATGTGAGAAGCGAAAAACCTGGGGTTTCTCCCCACTGGGGAAGTCACTTGAGTTTCTATCTGATGCTTCTAAAGAGAGCAGAAAGAGATTGTATTGCATGTCGACTGTGTCAGATGCGAGGAGTTGGTTCTGTTTTATCTCGTACAAGAGACAACTGTGGAGCGTTATCTGCACTGGGTGTTTGGCAGAAGTGGAAATAGAAGTGCAGAAAGTCTGGAAATCTGCAGCAGCTCCATCCCAAATTGTGTTATCTGCCCTAAGTGACTGTATGCAATAAGTGGCAATCTAGAGCCTGGCCTCACAGCAGGCAGGAGCTGTGGGGATAAACCCGAGTCCTTGGGGCATGATCCAGTCCCGCTGCGAGGGGACTGCACGCCTAAAAAGGAGCTTTCTGAGCCCAAAAGAGCAGCCTGCCCCACACATGTGTGAGGGACCAGTGTGGTCACACCAGCTCCTGCATCCAGAGCATCCCGTGGCTGGTTGTGAAGATGATGGAGCTGATGGGGCCGTGTTTGCCCTCCTTCCCGAACACCGCGTGTAGCTCCAGAGGGATCCAAGTCCCGCTTCCGCAGGGAGACCCCAGGCAGCCCGTCACATTTACCAGCTGATGGCAGCAGAGCATCTGTGCAGGGTGTCTGGTGCCTCCTGGTTTTCCCAGGGATTTGCTGGCATGTTACATTACACTTAAAGCTAGATAATATTCCCCTTTTGTTACTTGCTCGTGCTTCACACTTGTCATCCCATAAAGTACCGGGATTTCCCTACATGCATGTTGTGCCGTGGGATGTCTGCCTCTGAGCACAGCTTTGTTTCCCTGCTGCAAAAGCTGCTGGGATTCTTCCCATCTCCAGGAGAGATCCAAGGGCGAGCGCTCCCACTGTGAGATGTTAGTGGGGATGAGTGACCCGGAGCTTCCAACCTGGCGCCGAGTAGCGGTGCTGGGCGCTGCATCTCCCGCTCGGCACCGGCCCCATGGGATCTCATTAATTTGCACCTGCCTGTGCTTGCATTTGTTGGAATTAAAGAAGGGAAATGTGGGGCAATTTGTGGACATTGAGTCTCTGACCAGTTCCCTCTGTGTCTATGGGAGGGTTTGGTCTCGTTTACCTCCAAAGAGAGGCAGGAAAATAGGCTCAGGATCACTCAGTAACACAAAATCAGTGTTATTCCTTCTCTTTGTGGTCATACAAGGAAGCGTTTTAGTGATGGCACAGAGCACCGAGCAAGACTTTCATAGCATTTTTATACCATCACTGTTCAGAGTGGGATCTGTTTGATGTCAGATTTAGGCATTTTTGGAACAGAAAGGAAAATGAGGCATGAGGAGATGGAAGTGTGTGCTGAGAAGGTGCCTTTACACTCACCCTGTCCTGCAAAGGTGAGGCTCTTGGTGGATTTGAGGGTTAAAAGGAGCATTTTTCCTTCCTGGACATCTGGTGTGTCGCCAGTAATGCCATTAGGATCCATCATGCAGGATTTGCCATCTGTGATCCCGTCGGAAGCCTTTCAAAGGAAAGGAAAGGGGGGAACGGAAAGGAAAGCAGGGGCTGGGAGGCAGGCAGAGGTTGGGCTGGGCTTTCCTGGTGCCTCTGCTCCCCTTCCCCTTCCTCTTCCACCAGCTTGAGGGAAAGAGTGGAAAAAATCTTGGATTTGGGAAAGATCCTGGGAAACCCTTGCTGAAGGGAGGAGATTAAGCAGGAAAAGTCAGGACTTTGAGAGCTGGTTCATGCAGCCCTGTGCCCGCTTCAGAGGGAGGACTCAAGCCACGGATGGGAAGGCAGGGGTATTTTTTTGGCACACTCTGCCCAGTGCTGGATATTGGGGAAGAAGTAGCAAATGCCCTCTGTGCTGGCACCTCTTGCTGCCTGCTGGCATCTCAACAACATTCTGCGTTGTCCCTGCTGTCCCTCCTGCTAATCCTGAAGGAGGGTCCCTCTCCAAAGCCGTGGCTTTTGGAAAGATGAGTGTCTGGATCTCCAAGGAGCTGCATTTCCCGGCTCCCGAGGGGGAAACGCTTCCTGCCACGACGGCAGAGGCAGTGACGCTAGAACCGAGCGATGCTACTACCCACATGTCCTGTTTTTATTAACTAGGTATAAATTCTCCTGTAGAAACATAAGATTAATCCAATCGCCAACCCATCAGCAATTTATTTAAAGGGGTAGATCCTCATCGTGCATTTTGGCCATCAATCCCCATTAGTTGCTCTGCATGCTTGATTGCCTGGTCCATTGGCTGTGCTAATAAGCACCCATTAGCCATCCCGCAGAGCTCTAGCTTTATTAGCAATGAGTCGGGTTGGTCCAGGCTGTTGGAAATGCTTTTAGTTGGATTGTTCCGGTTCGGCTGTTGGGAAGGTGTGTGGGCTGCGACCATGCTGAGGGCTACATAGGCTGCACGGGTGCTATATGCAACCTATAGCTTGATAAACAGGGATTCTCTGTCCTTCCCCTAAGGCTGGAGCTGCTTGGAGCTGGCTGCATTTGGGGAGAAGTGTGCAAGCTGGAGGCTGGAAGACCATAGGATTTGTCATGCTGCTTTTCTCTCCAAATTCTTCTTCTTCATATGTCAGGTCTGGACATCTCCCCTCTCCCTGCGTTTTCCAGCTCTTCCCAAGCCGTTTGGCCCCGTCGGCAGTGCGGAAGGCAGGGGCTATGCAGGTCATGCTCAGCTGCTCTTCATCATGCAAGCTCTGGCTTCCATCTACCGCACGGTTCTGCTAAAAGGATAATAACGCTTTAAAAATTAGAGGCAGGCGAGCAACTACTTCATAAATTCATGGCTTTGCCCTGATCCTTTCCAGAAGTTTTTCTTTCCTGTTGAGTCCGTGTCAGGCCCTGGGAGCCTTTCTTTTGGAAAAGCTGCTGCTTTTCTGCATGTGGCCCTCACTCTGGGCCACCTGGCCATGCAAGGGGAGCTCCCAATTATCTGTCGTTATCTCAGCACATACAAGCCCCGTTTTGGGATAATCTTGTGATCTCTCCTTCTAAGAACATAAGATAATCTCTTCTTGATACGGTCTCATTGTGGGATTTTGTTCTCCATAGATAAACTGGTCCTTCAATCCCATTAAGAGCTCTTGGATCTACCCTGAAAAGAGGCGAACTCCTGGCAAACTCAAAAAAAGGCTCTTAGCTGTGTCTACCTGATGGGCAACAGCCCTGTTTTTCAGCAGCTGTTTCCGTCTGTGCCAGAATTTAAGTTCTAACACGGCCCTGACCTTTATGTAGGACTGATGGTCCTTCTCAACTCATCACATCCACCTTGGAGCTATGAGCAGGCAACTGTGCCAAGGAAAAGGGAGATTTGCTAGAGACCCTGCTGGAAGACAGAGAGGGATGGAGTGCTAGAAAGCCTTAGACTTTCATAAAATAGGAATGGGGAAACTCTTCGGTGCTCTCAGAGATGGCATCTCACAGCATGAATTCAATAGGGAAAGTCACGATGAAGGAGCATTGCCTGGAAGTTTTTTCTATATGTGGAGCACGCTTGGACTTGTGCAAAATCGGAGGTGATGTGGGTGCAGTCCAGGCTGCAGGGACTGGATTCCCCTCTTGGTACCATTGCTCTGATGCCTGCCTGACAATACTTGTGGCTGATAGAAACCTGAACTGTGGGGAGAATTTATCTTTGAAACGTGGCTGTGACGGTGGCGGCACCTTGGCTGCCTTCCCCTAGCACAGGTCATTGCTCATGGGCAACACGAAGGTTTTAAAAGCAAGGAAATACCACCTTGGCGGCCGTCTTGACACAGCCATGGTAAAGAGAGGCTGCAGTTTTAGGCAACTTACTCTTAAAATTAGCAGGCATTTGATGGTGTGTCCTGGACTGTCCCCCTCTTTCCTCATGCTCACATTGGGTCATCTCTTGTGGTGCAAACAGTGACAGTAGGTGACACTGGTGGAGCTGCAGCTGGGGTGTTTGCCACCAGTGAAGCCACCAACACTGCAAACGGTCTCTCCTGCCCCAGCTGCGGAGTCTGTCATACGTTCCTGGGGGTCTGTTGTACATCCCCATGTGGTTTTCCAGCCTGAGGCCTTGCAAACACATGGCCAATCTCCAAAAATAAACCCGTTGCCAGAGCACCGAGCAGAGGAGCCACAGCAGATCTAAAGGTCAGGTTATAAAGGCCGGGTTAAAATATGCTCATAGGAGATGACAGCTTATAAGTACCCAGTTATCTAATTATTTATGTCAGGCAGATATATCTGAGCCGCAATTATTTTTAACCCAAATCATATGGACAAATATTAGGGGATCTTGCTTCGTTCTCACTGTGTTGAATTATAATTTTGGGGAAAAGATGTGCAGGACAGAGTGGCCTAAAAGGGACAGCTTTGACCCTCTCGGAGCCTGAATGTGCTTTATTTTTCCCTCTTTCCCGTGTCGGTAATGCAGTGTTTAACTGCGGTTTCTGGGAGTCCAGGGTCCCCTTCCCCCTCTATGTGTCTCCAAACCTGCTGCTATCCCGAGGGAGGACTTTTCCATCCAAAAACCCCTTGCTAAAGAGACAGTTTGAAGCTGAATTCTTTCTCTTTCTTGCAGCCTCCGAAGATCTTTTACTTTGGAGAAACATAAAGAAGTGGAGGAAAGCTGAAAAATGCACCCTGCTCGTTAGCTTCAGCAAATACCTGATGCAACAGTCTCTTTGGCTTTGGAATAAGGTGAAGAGAGGAGCAGGTTTAATCCCAAACTCCTGCTATCCCCAGCCCACCCCACTCACCATGTCCTCGAACAGAAGCAATGCTCCGGACACATGGTTTGGGGAGAAATGTCACATTATCGGGTCCATCTGCACTGCCGAGGGCTTCTTGGAGCAGCAGTGCTCAAACGTGTCCCTCATGGGGGTCTAGGGCAAGGCGAGGAGCAGAGGGACACAGCACCTTGCATACCCGCTGCAGGGGTTTCCACCAAGAGTATTTTAATGCCCCGAACATCTCCCAACCGCCGCAGGATCGCGTGTCCCTACTGAGAGCTTTTCTGCATGAGGTGTTATTCCAAAGAGCTGTTTCTGATTGAGTTTTGTCCCCAATTTCTCCCCTGTACGAATACTTTGGAAGGAAAGCGCATCCTTCCAAATGGGATTAAGTCATTTGGAAGAGGATTAGGGTGTTTTGGAAGAGCAGCCTCTTAGGGCAGAATGAGATCAGTCACACGGGGAGCTAATCGGAAGCGGCTCCTCAGCTCATCCTCTGAGCGCCTGCCAGCTCCTCGCTCCATCCTTGGAAAATTTTGGGGTAGGATTTTGTTATTTCTTGGCTTGATTCCGCGTCCTTGTGTAATACTGAAACCCTTAGGGATCTCCACAGAAATTGCAGGGGGAAAGTGCTGCACGGGCTGAGGATTGAGATGATTCCCAAAGGGCGGCCTGTTGGCTCGGAGCGCTCTGGGTCTGCACGTGCTCCAAGCAACATTGCAGCCTCGTGGGTGCTCGTTATTTAAAATTGAAGGGTTTCCTCAATTTTGTTTTCCAAACCAGACCCAAAGGCAGATTACCCATTAAGCAGTGCCTGTTTATTTCCAGCCTGAGCTGGAAAAAAATATATAACTTCTTTCCTTGTGTTTCTATAATTTCTTTTCTGTGCATATGCAAATTGCTGGTTTATTTGTGCAAGATTTATGCAGCTAAATGGTGGGGAATTACAGAGGCAATTCAGCCCTTGGAAGGCAGAGAGACAACTGCTGCAATTTGCGGTGCCACGTGCTGATTCCTTCAAAAAACCCGTTTGCTCATTTATTTGCATCAAGCAGCAGCTCTAAGCGAACTCACGAAATCTCCTCTGGAGTCAATGTGCAGCAAATGGTCTCTGTTTCCTTTTGCCTTTGAGTCCCCGTGATGTTTTGGAATAATTAATACCAGTAATGAAACGCAGCCGTGATTTCACAGCTCTGGCTGGAAAACCGCAGCCGATGCGCGCTCGCGAGGCAGGCACATTTTCCAGGGAAATTGCCCATTTAAGTGCACTGCTCAGGAAGCTTTAAATCAATCTCGATGGATCGCTACAAACCCAGCTCGGCGGGGGGAAAAAGCCGCTTTAGAAGCTGCAGCTTTCCCTTTTTCCGACCCAATTTTGTGGCTGATGAGAAGGGACCCGCTCACTGCAGGGCAGCTCCCTGTCCCTATCCTGCAAACCACCAGTTTGCACGAGCAGGATAGGGAGAGCTGGAGCATTTGGGGGATTTTTTTTCCCTCTGTTTTCAGGAGCAGGGAGAATCCCGCTGGGCTCCATCCTCCTGGTCCGGCACAGAGCCGCGGGACACGGAGCCAACCTGGGGGTCCTGCACAAGGACTCGGTGTAGTTAAATGTCACCAGGCAGCTGGTGCCGGGCACTTAAGAGAAGGGGAAGTGATTTAGCTTTGGCCATTACCAGAAAAACACATGTGCAGGATGGGCTGCGAGAAGAGCAGCCGTTTCCTATTAGGATAAGAGCAGGTCAGGTGTAGTTAAAAGTGGGTAAATGGAGCAGGAAATGTGGCCGTATATTACTCACCCAAGATATATTGCACACATTAGGGCTGTTTGACCGCGTTTTGCCGAGCTCCTCCGCTCGGAGCAGGGGTTTAGGGTGGCCAGAGCCGGGCTTTGTACTCTATTAAAATAAATCCATCGCTAGCGTTTAATAAAGTCACTGAGGTCTAAATGCAATCGCAAGCCCGAGATGGTCTTCTTTTTGAGGGGGAAATCTGGGGCCTTAATGAATCCCTGCTTGGGACGAGCTTTTGAAGCTGGAAGGTGTGACCTTAATGCCACGCGTATAGCACTGTAATTTATGAATATTCATTTAACGACGTTAGCAGCTTCCAAGGTGTTGCTGCTCTTAGGGGCTCAGAGGCTCTTTGGGGAGGAGCGAGGCTGGGCTCGGCTCTGACTTTGAAACCTGTATGTTTCCAGCAGAGGAATTAGGGAAATAGTCTCGTTTTTTGGATATTTGGGGCTTCCAAAGGGAGTTTTGGTTTTGGGATGTGCATGTGGCCCCAAGTGGGCAACTCGGGAAGGATCTGCTGAGGAGGGCAGGCGTTACATACTAAAATTAATTGGCTTCAGACCAACTTGTACAAATAATGTTACTGCAAAGCCCCATTCTGCATGTGCCTTGGTCCCTTTTGTCCCATCCCTCAGTGCACGGATGGACAGGGGGAGCAAACGTCCCCCTGGCCACACTCGTCACCACGACCCAGGCAGCAATTTGCTAAAACAAAACAAGAAAAAGCAAATTAAAAAAACAAACGCGGGCAGAAGGTGCTAGCTTTGGGGGGAAGGATGCTGTTGCCGCGGGGAGATGCCGGCGCGTCCCGCGTGCGTTAATGAAACCCTCGCTTTCCGGTTAGGACGTGAGCGATGCTCATTGAAAATCCGGCTGCCATGGAAACGGGAGGTGTTTGCTCTTTTGGGAATGCTGCCGGACGCGGCAGCGCGAGGGGTAGGGAGGAAGGGGCCGCGGCCGCTGCGTTTCAGCAGCGAAACCCGCGATTCCACAGCGTGGGCGAGTGGGGAACGGGGAGGGAGAAACGGGAAGGGAATCCCTGCGATTCCCTGCTCCAAGCAGGCGCCTGGACCCCGCTTGTCGCTCCTCAAGGGCAGGGGAAGATGGAAAGAAAATAATGAAATTACGGCGCCTCCGCGCGCGGCTCTGTCGTGCACCATTCGTTTTAATTAGCAGAGGCCATACGCTCCCTGACAGTGTTATTAATGAAGGGCGGGAGGTTACGGGGAAACTGGCTCCTCTTCCTGCACCTCGTCGTGTCCTGGCTTTGTCTCCCAACCGCGGTCCCTTGGGCCGAGCCCTGGGTTTTAACCACAGTCGCTTTAAGCTTAAGCAAATATAGGGTTGCAGTTGGCTCGTTTCCAAATGCAGCAAAGAGAAGCTGGACAGTGAGCCCGGATTGCCCAAATCTGCTTTTTCTCACCCCTTTTTGATGGGTCCTTTGTCTGTTTGTGACTGGTTTATTCCTTATAAATTGCTTTTATTCCTTCTGCATGGGAAGGAGCTTCCAGTGGCAGTGGCCAAGGGAGGACAGTCCTGTTCCATGAGAGGCTTCATGGGCTGAAACTTGTGTTCAGCCCTGGGAAACACCCCAAATCACGGAGTGTTGCTGCCTGGAGCTGCCTTGGAACAGCCCTTTTCCTAGGAACGAGGCAAAGTTTGACTGGAGTCTCACAAATTTCCTGTCTTGTCCTCTCTTCAAGGAAACAACTCCAAATTTATCAGTAGACAGCAAAAACCCAAAGCTCTTTCTCTTGTATCAGTGAGTAATGTCCTTGTCCTGACCTGCATTGCCCAACTGCGAATTTAAGCCCCTGTGAAAAGCGCAATATTTTGAATCAGTTTCCATAAAATTCCCCTTGTCTTGAGGAGACTTGTGTATCGAGATGAGTTGGGGGATGATAAATAATGATGATTTGGATGGGGCATTGCACAAGCAGCTCCGGGAAGTGGTGGTAAAAGGGAAAGGAATCCCGTAACCTTGAGGAGGAAATTCCTGCTATACAGCCGATACCGCAGCTCTTGACGTGTTCGTGGTCAGCAGAGGAATCCAAACTAATCCTTCCTAGGAAGGAAACGTGTCATTCATTAAGTCTTTTTTTTTTTTTTCTTCCTTTAATAGAGGTGACAAGAGGAGGCCTTAGAGAAACCAGCTGTGAGAATGGAGAGAGGAGGGGAACATGCAGGACACAGACTGGAAACCTCCATCGCTGGCTCCAGAGAGGGGCTCGGGACACGCCAGACCCTGGGAACCCTTCGGCTCTTCCCAAGTTCCTAATTCCAAGGTTTTTCCAGGTGAGAGCCTGGAGGGACAACCCAGAGCCACATTGCAGAGGGCTCCAATGTGGTGACATGGAGGGTGCCGGACCCTCATAAGGGGGCACAAACTGCAAATATTTGCAATCGAGAGGATTATTTTCCCTTTGGGAAGAGCTTTGCAGCATGTGTGTGACTTACCTGGCTGTTTGCCCTGTGTGTGCAGGGTTTTACACGCACACGTGCCTGCTTATGGTCCGCATATCATGCTGGTATGGCATGAGCTTGGCCCTGTCGTCCTGTTTCGTTATATTCAAAAATAACTTGAGGGTTAAAAAAGGACGCGTCTTGGGCTTGGTGTTGTCCCTGCTGGATGAAATTCAGCGAACAAAGCAATCGGCGTGATTTCCCTTGCAAATTGAGCAGCGCAGCAAAATAGCATTTATGAAACTGTAATTTATTCTCGGAAAATCAAGCATTCACAATGTCTGCTTGTCACAGGTTAAGTTACAGAAAGGGGGAAAACCAGATTGATGACGAACGTGACAGCATTTCGGGGTAAATCATTGCAACAAAAGCCCTTGGAAAGCTCGCACGCTCGCTGCACAAAGCGGGCTCATTTTTCCTCATGTGAAAAGAGCAGTCGCTGGGGAGCAGAGAGGTGTCTGAGTCTTGGTGAGCAGGAGCAGGGTCCTGTGTGGGCCCTCAGGGACTCTCCTTGCTCCCCTCCGTTGTGTCCTTCCCTGCGGAAGCCTCTACCACCTTGAGAAGAGGCCCGGCAAAGGTGTTCCAGGACCCGATCCAAGCCCTTGGATTCAGGATTGGGTCTGGATTTGGGGGAGAATCAATTTGGAAGGTCAGATCTGAGCTCTGGAGCTGGAGCTTCCCACTGGGAAGCTGGGGAATGGGCTCCTCGCATGGAGGTGCCCAATGTGAGCAGGATGTGATGTGTGGGGGACAACCCATAGGCTGGAATGGGAATGGATGCTTGAACCATCCCGTGGATCTGCGTGGAGCTCGATCCATGACTTTGGTGGAGCATGGATCTTGCTTGGCTGACGTTCAGCCCTGCTTTCCATGGAAGTGCCCTCGGGGAGAGCTCCTGTTCTCCAGCCCGTGCCCCGGGCGGTGCTCTTGTGCACCAGAAACACCAAACACGATTATAAATTGCAGTGGATTTGGGTATCTTGAAGCAGTGGAGCTTTCCTGAACTTCCTTTGGAGCATGGACAAGGCTCAGGACTTCCTTTGGAGCAGGACGGCTCAGGACCTGCTCTCCTGCAGGATGTCCCCATGCAAACCTGGTCCTCGGCTTGGTCACTTCAGACTTCCTTCTGAGGAGCCAAGGGCAGAAGCTGAGATGCAGCCAACACTAATTGGGATGCAGCGTTTATTATTTGCATTTTCAGGGTGACAAATGAGTGACTGTGCTGCCTTTTTTTTTTTTGCCTGTCTGTAATTAGCATGTCATTTAATGATCCCCTTTCTTGCAGATGTGCATCTTATTACTGCTTGTCCTCGGTTCATTATTTTAGCCACGCAGGACCAAAATATTGCAGTGACTTGAGAGAAATGCCAAAAAGGTGGGTGCAAAGTGAGCAGGTGTTCCAGGTGCAGGTGCAGGTGTCACGATGTGACATCGTGCAGGGCTGAGGTGCCCCGATGCCCTTGGGTTCCTCTAAGCCGCGTTGGCCAAGTCTTTTCCTTTGCTTTTGGGCTCTTCCCGGCAGACCCGATGGGCATTTGGGATGTCTTGGGATGGGCTCGCTGGGAAGCAGCGATGCCCAGAAGGGATGAGGAGAGCAGATTCACCCCATGTTGGCTGCAGCTCCCAGCTCGGGAGCCCATCGTGCACCCAGGGGACATGCCTGCACCCGCATCACCTTCATAGCTGTGATTTATAGGGGTTTTTAAAAACCAGCAGCCTGCCAATATAAATTGGCTTAGCAAAGTCAACTGTAATCCACGCCGGTCCAAATAATGACATTTTCTCCAATACATCCCAAAAGCTGAAAAGCAGAAAATAATATCCAGGCTCCCAAGATAAGGCGAGCGCCCAAGGGAAAGGGGGCTCTAAAATATTCATGTGATTGGAGATTGCGTGTCGGAAACGGCCGTTCCCAGCGGCGATGTTTAGGGACTGATGAATTTAGTTACTGTACCTCTATATTTATCGCTCAATAAACAAGACAAGCTCCTTTACAACTCCAAGCAAGACTAATTTGGGCATTTTAGCGCTGAGGAAATAGCTTTTCCGGACAACACGAGGTTTTGATAATGAGTGTGTTTCTCCCTAAATTAGCCCATTCTTAATTTATCCTGGCAGGAGGTAGCGAGTGTCCGAGGGCTCTTGCAAAGCGATGGGCAACGGGGCTGGAAAACCAGGGACTCGCCAGCCGCCGCTGATGAAGACGTTCCAGCCTGTGGGTTTTAGAGAGGATTTTTCCAAAGCGGAGAACCCCCCCATAAAGGTTTTACAGCAGCCCGGGTGAAATTAAGCCTAGATTCATAAAAGTGTCAGTGACCGAAACTGTAATGCCCAAGCCATATTAAAGCACAAATGACCTTTCGGAGAGTTAGGGTTTTATGGGTGAATATAAATCCCGGGCGCGATGGCAGGTTATAATGAGGACATCAGGGGAGCGTCTCCGGCAGCGCTCTGGAGCTGGGAAGGCACTTGGAAGGGCTGGGACCAAGGGCTTCTTGCAGAAACAGCTTTATTATTTATTTATTGGTGGCTTCTTATTATTTTGACTTTTTTTATATTAATATTTTCAAGCCCCTTTTATTGCTGCGAAGACAAGGAAATTCCCTTTTAACAAAAGCCAAGTGCTTTACACAATACCTCGATTCTAAAATCTTCAATTTTCAACTATTTTACAGGATTTTCACCAAAATCCCTCCTGTTAACTAGCTCTGATCTTTTTTTTTCACCATTCACATTGCAACCAAGTAATCATTCTTTTTATGTTTTTGTTTTTTAGGAACGACATATTTAGACACTCAGAACTACAACTTGGCAGTTTCAGAAGCGCCTGGGCTTGGAGCGACTTTCACTGACCGGCTTCTCGAAATGTCCTTTCGAAAGAGCTGCTTGTCTTCACGTCATTAATTTCCTGTGGAATTGTAGTCTAAATTTCACTCCTTTTGTGTTGAAAACGTCAGGAAAGAAGAAGATGCCCCGTCCAGCCCAGCCCTCCCGCTCTTGCCTCAGGTACCCAGCACAGGGGCATGGGATAGCCAGGATACAGGGTGCAGGATGCCTGGGATGTGGCATTCCCAGGGTGTGGGTATCTTAGTACATAGGATGCCCACAGCGTGGATCTATGGTGCAGGATTTCTGGGTTGTGGGATGCCTAGGGCGCAGGATGCCTTCATATTGCTGTTGTCCTGGCCATGATAGCGCTGATTTTCTCCCTGGCAGAGCAGAGCTCATGAAAAACACATTTGTCTTTCAGGAGCTTTTTGCATTTAAAGTGCAGGCCCCGAGAGCGCCCTCAGCCCCGCTCCTGTTGGCACCTTGTGCTAAAAGGGGAGTTGAAAACGTCCCTGCTGAGGGCAGGATGCCAAAACGCCACGGGGGGATCAGCCTCGCGATCCGACCCCGGCCTCGGCAGCCTCTTCCCTGGTGCTGCGGCTCCGTTATCCTGTATTAACGCAGCTGGAACGGGGCAGTCGGAGCACAACGGGGACACGGCCCATCCCTGCCCAAGCTGTGGCCTTAATGAAGCAGGGCCAGGGCTCGAGCTAATGCAGGCGACGCTTTATTGTTCCCGGCACACGTAGCCACAGGCTGAGGTCTAAACAGAGCAAACTACAAAAAAAAAAGAGTTTAATTCTTTTTTTTCCTTTTATACAGAGCTAACAATCATAGGATCAGTGGGATTTCCCATCTACAGAGACAGTTCCAAGTCAGAAAGGTAGAAAACAAACAGTAGAAAAAAAGTGCTTGGCAACTGGGGACTGGGATTCCTGGGGGACGGGAGCTGAGGATGCTCCGGAGCCGGCACCAGCTCCCCAGCCGGGCGCCCCCCTTTTCCCTTTGAGCTTTTCCTTTTGATTTGGTGGTGAGGAAAATAAACCAGCAGGCATCGAGATGCAGACAGGATCTTTGCTTGGCCTTTCCGGGTGCTGCACAGGGAGGGATTTCTCTCCAAGCAGTTTTTGCATGGATAAAACAAGGACCAGTACTATTTGCTTCCACGGGCTTTTCATTTCCTTGACTTTTCCCCCAATCTTATCTCCTTCCTCGATGGGTCTGCACCCAGACACTGCCTTTCCCCCTATTACTGCTAATGTTCAGCTTCTTGCTGTTTAAATATCTTTTAAAAAAATAAAAATAAGCAATGGGAAGCAGGTGGAGGCTTTGCCCAGGAGTTTTCCAGCGCCCTGGGAAGCGCTGGCCTGAGTGGAGCAGCCCGGAGCGGAGCAGGATCCTGGGCTCGTCCAGGGGTGGAAATTTCGGAGGTCCCAAACGGGCCTCGCGCTTAAAATGTTCCAGCCACGACACGAGGAAGAAGAAAGGTTCATTTGGCAAATAAATACCTGAATCCAACAGCAGGAAAATACCCTGTTGCAGCAGGAATCGAGTCCCTGCCCAACTGGCCGTACGGTGGATGTGATCCCTGAGGTAGCAGCCGGGGAACGGGAGCGCTCCGGGAACAGGGTGTGGGAATGGGATCCCAACCCCGGCTTTGGGATGCTTCATCCTTGCTGCTGTTTCATCTCACCGTGGCCAGGAAAGCAGGAAGGTTTTGGGAATGCCCAGAAGGGGCAGTTAGTTGAATCCATGTGATTATTTCCTTGGAAAAACATTCCCGGGCAGGACCCCTGTGCTGAGCGTCATGGCTCTCGGCAGCATTAGCCAGCAAGGGGAGTTGTGTCCTTGGAGGCAACGTTTTGGGTCCTCCTGACTTAAAAAGGGGGGAAAAACCAGTAAGGAACGTGGCAGGGTCCTGTGTAAGTGCTGGGCTGCATCTATGGTTGTGGGGGGGAGCTGCAGACGGAGCACAGACGCCCCAAAACATCCCGTTTCGGACTCTCTCCCACAACTTGGGAAGATCTGGACAGGTTTCCAGGGCTGAAACTCAACAGCTAAACCAACAGCCTGGCCCAAAGGTGCTTCCTAGGAGAAACCTCTGGACAGGTTTAAACCTGGGCCAAACTCCAGCTAAACCAGTCTCCGGTTCACTTTCCTTCTCGTTCCCAGGTGAGATCCCAGGAAACCTCTCCCAGCATCTCCTATTTCGGCACATCCGGGACTCGGCTGGGGATGGAGGCACCCAGGACCGTGGTGACCGGCTGCTCCAGATCCAACTTGCCATCCCCGGCTTTGTGGCTCAACCTTGGAAAATCCAGGTAAGGCTGCCTCATCCTATGGAATTCCCTGGGTTTGGAGGCCTCCCTGGATAGGTCCCACCAGTGTGGATTGACAAAAGCGTAAAAGAAACCCCCAAAAAGAGGAAAAACTAAATGCCTTAAAACAGCCTTTAAAGATTCACATCCACCTTGAGCTGTCTCAAACCGGCTGCATTGGTTTCAGCCATCGCATGTCTGCATAATTATTTAAAGGAAAAAAAAAAGCCCTACTCTTGACATACTATCATATTTCACCTAGTCAAATGGCACAGCATTTCCCTTTAATAAAAGGAAGTAGTGACAAATACTTGTTACTATTACAATATCACAATAATATGATATTAAATTAATAGCGTGTTCACAGCCGCAGGCTTTTCTGAGCTGGAAGCTACTCTAGGAAGTGGGGCGTTCACTTTGGCAACAGGATTTCTTCACCGTGAACTTACGGATAAATCCCAACGGCGCTGAGAGCACGGCGGGGCGGGAGGAGGAGATCGGGATGCGCTTGGATCAGTGGATGGGGAGCTGCGGAGCCAGGACTGAGCCCAGGGAGAGCGTCCTGCAGCTCTGGACCAAATTTGGCCGAATTTGGCTGCTTTTGGCCATCTAGGCTTTTCCGACTGGATGTTGGAGGGTTATGGCAAGACCGTGGCATCCAAGGGGAATAAAAGCCCTTGGATCTGCTAAGCCAGAGCCCTTTTTTGCCCTCAAGAGCCAACAGGAGCTGGGGATTTTTTCCATGTTTAAGCCATTGGGTAACTCCGTTATCCCGATCCTGAGGGGCTCTGTTGTGTGTGGATACCCGGCGATCCCTATGCAACCTAGGTCCTTTCACTGCCCATTCCCGCATCCGGAACGGCCGGGAAGGGCTGGAGGGTCCCTGTGGGAGCAGCACTTGCTCCCCTGGGGCTGTTCAGGTGCCGGAGTGGGACAGGAGAGGCTCCCTGGGGTGACGTGTCCATGCAACCCTTTGGATCCCATCCTGCAGGATGCAGTATTCCCGCAGCCATCCATGTGCCAAGCGCGAAGCCAATGGGGGATGTTTCTGACACAAAGGACCAACAAAACCCCCTTGTTATGTTTTAAACTCTGACTCGTTGCCTCTTCCGACTCCTTTCACTCTTTAAAGGAGGGAAAGGACATTTAGGAAGAGCTTAGCCCTTGGCATTCCCTTTCTTTTAGGCATCTCGATGGTGGGATGATGCCGGGGGTCCTGCACAAACCCTCTCTTTGGTCTCGGGTGCTCCTTCTTGGCCCCCGAGCATCCTCCTTCCCGGGCTCTCCTCCTCCTTCCCGGCCGCCAGCTCCACGCTTCCCATCTCCACAAGTGCTGGGCTGGGGCGGCCTCATCCGGGCTCGCTCCAAGAGCTCCCCACGTTGCAGGCGCTGCTGGTACGGAGCCACCCTGACAGTCTTTAAAATAACAGGAAAAAAAAAAAAGAAAAAAAGAAAAACAACCCAAAATAACCAACCACGGTACAACTCTCCGGCACGTGGGCACCCCGCGGGGCACCGCCATGTGCCTAAACGTAAAGCTCATAACACTAGCGAAGCGGCGGCGGCTTCGCGCACACTTGAGGTAGAACATTGCTTTCGAGGTTTGGAAGTGCTTTACACGACGGGGACGACGAGGACGAGGGACGACGACACACACGGGAGCGCGGCAGGTCCGGAGCTGCTGAGGTAGGAGCGGGCCCGCCCAGAGCGAGCGCGGCCGCTCGCGCCTGGACACGACGGAAGACGCAGATCCTTCTGCTTCCCAGAAGACATTCATTCCGGTTGAGGTAGGTACGGATTTCACATGGGGGGTTTGTCCGAGTCTTTCGGTAGCCCTCGGGCAGGCCGCCTTTCATACGCACTCTTTTTTTTGCGTGTGTTTTTTCTTATTTTTAGAGTTTTTCAGCAAAAAAAGCATCCTGAGAAAGAGAGAAAAGTACAAAAATTCGTCGAATCCGTGGAGCAGGTGGCCTTCCCGGGCCTCAATCTTTTTGGAGTCAAGTTAGAAGGATTTCTCCTCATCCAGTCTTCTTGAAATTAAAAACTAGATCCCAAAAGGAGTCCTAAAGCTGCCAATCAGAAAGAAGTCTATGACGCCAAGAGGAAGCGACTCGCCGCATTCCCAGTCTGCTGGAGACGGGAGAGTTCGGCAAAAGGAGGCTTTTCCTTAGCAGCCCCGGGAAAACCCATCCGGACCCGGCTCGGTAACGCGGCCATCACGAAGAGGAGGCCTGAACCAGGTCGGTAAGATCAGCTTCACAGAGTTTCAAAAAGGCTGTCTGTGTGTGTATATATATATATATATATATATAATATGTATATTTATATATATATATAAAAATAAAGCAAAACAAAAAAATAACAATCAGACCGTAGAAATCTTAAATTGACCTGAGAATCGTTGTGAAGGTGTCACCAGCCGTGGGTTTGGTTTCTGCTGACTCCTACAAGAGGCTTCATGATGTTTTATCCCTCCTCGGCCGGGCCGGGGCCAGGACCGGCAGCGGGCGGCCGCTCCGGCGGCTCCTCCTCGATGACGCTGAAGTCACTGAGCGGCAGCGAGGAGAGCTGGGTCTCGTCGTGGGATGCGGGAAGCCCTGGAACCGGCTGGAGAGAGAAAACATGGAGATTCCGGCACGTTGCCGATGCTCTGTGCGCGCGGCCGCGTCTCTGCCGTTCCCGCTCTTACCGTCACTGCTTTATCCTGGGAATGCGGCGCCGGGAAGAGCCGCTCCAGCTCGTTGAGGTCCAGCTGCTTCCCGCCGAAGGGGCGCTCGTCGCGCTCCCTGCGCGCGGCCCCGTTGAGGACGAGCCCCGCGGTGCCGCGCTGGCTCCGCGGCGCCTGCGGCGTCGCCAGCTGCTCCTGCACGTTCTTGCACATCAGCAGCCTGGAAAAGGGAAACGGAGAGGCAGAGGCCAAAGGTGAGCAAAGCCAGTGCCGCTTCCCAAGCCCAAATCTGCTGGATTTCTGCACCATGCTCCTTCCCTAGGCAGCTCCCTCTTCTACACTCACGTCTCCCCCCTCACAGCTTGCACTTTACGTTTTTTTTTCCCCAATGGATCTGCTTTCCAAAGCAGAAACACCGACATTCCCAGGAAGCACCAGGTTCCTTGGCCAGGACTGCACTGAGGTAGGAGGCCCTGGTATCCCCACACATCCCACTGCACCCCACAAGCAGCCTCATCGGTGGCTCCTACCTTCCCCTGTAGCCGAACATGAGGAAGAGGACACAGAATATGATGCACGTGACACCGATGTGGATGCCGATGATGATGCCCGTCGTGGAGGTCTTATTGCTCTGCTCCTCCTTCATGCAGTCACAAGGGGGGTTCAGCACTGGCAGGGGAAAAGGGGGGTCAGCAATTGCTCCCGGGACCCTCCGGCTTCCCTCCCATGGGTCCCCGGGCGCTGCTCACCCGTCCTTTCCACGGATTCCCTCAGGGACACAAAGCGCACGGTCGAGTTGCCGTCCCCGTGCTGGTTGTAGGCGAGGAGCTTCACCTCGTACACCACGGACGCGTCTGTTCGGAGAGAGGCACCAGAAGGGCGTTACAGACCCCAAACCTTCGCTTCTCTCCCCACAAGGGCCCTTATTTGGGAAACACACGGGGGCCGCTGCAAATAACCCAACTTTTCACCCCTGTAACTGTCCCAGCACCCGAAGAGCCTCGGCAGAGCTGCAGCATCTCCTGTTTAGCAGCCACCCCACATGTCCCCGCGGTGCGCGTCCCCTCGCTTACCCAGGTGGGTGATGATGTACGCGGTGACGTTGCTGGGCAGCAGCACGGGGCCGGTGTAGGGCGACGCGTGGACCTTGCGGTAGAAGAGCTTGAAGCCTTCGTGCTGGCCCAGCTTGATGGAGGGCTCCCAGGTGGCCTGGACCGCGCTGCTGTTGAGGACTTTGATGAAGAGGGACGGCATCGCGGGCACTGAAACAGAGAAGGACAGCGGGGCCAGGTGAGACCGAGACGAGCTGATAGAGTCCGGTTTTGTTTTTAATTTCATCACTAAGATGCATGAGTTTCCCAGGTTTTCCCAGGTTCAGCAAGCGACGAGGCTGCATCCCACTCCGGCTGCAAGTCGGGTCAGGGCAGGAATGCGACGACGGGGAATCTTGCTCCCCGCTCCCATTCCTCTGCCCTCGCCTGGGGGCAGTGAGGCCCCTTCGGAGCCATTAATCCCCGAGGAAGGAAGCAACCACAGGGGACGGAGGCAGAGGCATCCGGCTTAAGAGCAGGAAGTGAAATATGCCGCTCCCGGGCTCCGTGTGGAGCTGGCTCAGTTTGGAGCAGTTCTGGGATCAGGGCATCATGTTCAGTGGCAGCCCTGGATGCTGGAGCAGCCCAAGGTCCTGCCCAGCTGTGGGCACAGCCTTGGGGATGCACAGGGCTCTAGCTGGGAGGATGTCCCTGCTGCTGCCCAGCGTCACCGAGACCCCATGAGGCCTTTTGCGCCAGCAAAGCCCAAACCTCCTGCCCTCGTCCTTGGGGCGTCCTGCCCTTGTTGCCCGGGTCCCCACAGGGCTAACTTGGGCTCGTCCCATTGCTGTACAGGGTGACAAATCCTGGGTGACTCGTAGCCCTGCGGTCACCGGGCGCCTCTCTGGGTCTCCAGTCATGTCAATGCAGAGATCCATCTCAGCACGACCATTCAAAGGTGATTTTTTTACACTTATTTTCCATAGAATTCCCACAAGAGGGTGACTGCTCCATCGCTTCCCGAGCCTCCTGTGCCACTCCAAAGGGCCGGTCCTGCAGCCCCTCTGCCCGGCCCAGGGGCTCTGCTCCTCCACATCCTCTGGCCTCAACCTTGGAGGCAGAGCCAGTTTCCAGGCCGTTATAAGCTCCAAAGTCCCCAAGAATAAGGACTGGGGGCTCCCCCTGGACCCGTGCAGCTTTTTGCCTTGTTGTCCCCCACACAAACACACGCTTAACTGGGCCGTCCTGGTTTGTGAAGTTGGCTTTATTTTACGGTTGCGGAGCCTTACAGTTAATAAAAACCACAAGAATCTCTCTCCTTCAAAGTAAGCAATAGGTAGTATTTATTCAAACTTTGAGTATATATATATTTGTATATGTATAATATCATTTATATGTATGCACTTGTAGAATGCATGTGCTGTTTATAATGTCATTACACAAGTAAGTGTATACAGAAGGGAGTATATTTGCGTGTGCCTATAGATAATTGCACACACGAGGGTATATGTGCTTCACAGAAGTATATGTAAGACATAACACGTATCTAAGGAAGCCTCTCCCTCATGCTAAGGGCTGGGCCCCTTGTTTTCCTCTTCCGAGCTGTTTGGAATTTTCCCCAGGTCATTTCAACTTTCTTCCTGAAGGCGTCTTTAGCCGAAGATGACTAAAGGAACGGTCTTCATCCTAGAGAAATGTCAAAAAGTCCTGGAGAAAACCCTAAAAAGCATTCAAAGACAAGAGCAGGGGTGTGTGCTGCGTAACGGAGCAGCTTTAGACAACCACAGTGTTTGTGAACGGATGTCAAGGAGCCCAGAGCAGAGCTCGCAGCGGGGCGAGTCTGTTGGGAGCGATCCCAACCGCTCCCCATCGGGAAGCGCCGGACGGAAAAGCAGTGAGTGCTGGGGGAAAGGAGAGCGGATACCAGAGGACTGAAAGAGCCTTCCCATGAGAGGAGCGTGAGGAGGATAAACGTGACCTTGCTTAGTTGCTCTTTGTCATCTTCTGCTCTTCCTTTCGTCCTGAATTATCGCTACTCCCAAAGGAGCACCTCACTTTCAGAAAGAGCGGATATTTCGGGCCGATCTCCTCAAAGCCAAAGCAGCCCCAGACATTTCTTCACCATGTTCCCACTCCAAGAATAACCGCATTTTAACCGAGTAATTCACTTCAGAGCAGGATTTCCAGCTGCCAACGGGCACCAGCCTCTCGGCTGGGAGCTATCCTGGCCCCAGGGACTCGAGGAACCTGAGTGGGGCAGCAGAGCCCCCAAGTGCCAGCACAGTGGGGATGTGACAGCCTGGACCCGCAGTGCACACACAGCTCGCACATCCCTGGGAATTCCCATCCTTTCCCAACGCCGCTTCACTGCACAGATCCATGCGACCTCGGCAGGTTGGGACAAAGCAGCCTGGCCACGTGCAAACCTGGGCCAGGGATGCCCTGCAGTATCTTGTGGCCGACCCAGCTATAAATCAAGTCAAAACGTGGACTTTTAAGTCTCTTTATATCCTCCTCCAAGGCAAACCCTAGCTCGGGTTGAGTAATTTTGAATGGGATGATTTGTCCATCCAGGATATGTAGCTTCTTGTTGAAACTCGATTACACAGGACAAGCCTTTTTTAAGGACAGTAGAGCAGGACAGAGATGCCTTGAAACTTCACTGAGCCAAGAAATTTATGATTCCCTTACTGGATACCAAACTATTCCTGTCGTGATTGAAGGTAATAATGTAAAAAGTCCTGTCTAGCTTGACCCAAACGTCTCCCGAAGACACCAGGCTCTATGGAGCATGGCTGCCCTTAGCTGCCGTAGCCGAACTCGGAGCGTTAGGTCAAGGAGTTCCAAGTTTTAGCTTACTCAATCCCTCCACCTCCAAATTGGGAGGAAAAACAACCTCAAAGGGTGACTGATTCCCTGTCGAGTGCCAAAGAAATAAACTTGCAGGGTAACAACCCAGCAGGGCAAGGATTTATTGGGGTTGTTACTTAAATGCTGTAATAAATGTCTGCAAGAGCTGAAAACGGAATGAGATTTGGATCCCCCACCTGGAAGTCAATCCACTCCTCCTTTTGATCTTAAATCACATCCTCATACCCAAGGCCCTCGCTCCGAATTCATAATTACTGAGTGCTCCAGAGGAAGACGCAATGTTGCAAACAAATTACTTTCGGATAAGCCAGGAAGGATCCAGAGGTGCTGGAAATGCAGGGGAGCCTGTTGGAAAACCCTTGGGCCGATGGCTGGTAGTGGCAGTTCCCACAGGGGCTGTGGTTCCTACCTGGTGTCTGTGCACAAGCAACGTGCTTTAGGGCATCCCAGCACCAAGTTCCCTTCTGGGGAAGTTAACGCGGCCACATCTGGGAGACAAAGTCAGGGAAAAGCCTTGGAGACTGCCCTGACTTCCCAGGGACCCAGAGGCTGCTCCAAGGCACTCGGATGGGGCTGTCTCCAGGGTAGAGCAGCGCAAAACCTGAATTCGCAAAATGTGGCATCTCACGAGACGAGACGGGGGCACCGGAGCTGCCGGAGGCTGCTGAGGAGCTCCCGGAGCCAAGAACCCACCATGCAGGAACGCCGGGAGCAGCAGGACGCGAACGAGACCAGCCGGGCTCTCGCCCCGCTGCTCCTTCCCCGACGGTGCCAAGGGCAGCGGGACCACGCGGCGGCAGTGCCAAGGGGCTGCGCAGGGGGCACTGGAGCTGCTGCCGCGCGTGGGAGGGTCAAGCACGTGCGAGCTCGGCCGTTTCGGCGTCCTTACCTTCCCCCAGCGTGCTCACCACCGTGACTTCCGAGGCCTTGCTGGCTCCCCGCGAGGTGTAAGCCTTTATGTAGAAGCTGTAGCTCGTCGAAGGCTCCAAATCGGTCACGAGCTGCTGGAACGTGCTCTTGCTGACAGCCTCCTGGTACTCCATCTCCACGGGATCTGCGGCGCAAAGGACGGGAGGGCAGAGCGGCGTGAGGCTTGGCGAGAGGTTACGGGACTGCGCGGATGCTGTGTTTGGTTTGTTTCATACCAAGGAAATGTGTCCCGCTTACATTTCTGCTTCCCTCACCAGGGAGGTAAGAGGGCAACAAGGTCCTGAGCCTGCAGCTCCACTTTCCTCCCCTTCCTAAAAGAAATCCCAACCCCGCTGCTGCCGTCAGTGATGCCGGCTTTGGGCTCGGGGGACAAAGGCTATAGGAAGAGAAACTGTCCCTCCAAACGGGGCAAAGACAGAGCTCAGGTGCTGCCACCTGGCCCTAAAACCAGAAAAATGTCTTAAATTAATGCAGGTACCACACTGAGGGAGGCTGAATGCCACCCTGCTCTCCTCCCCTTTGGCATTCGCAGCCCCTTACTGCCTTGTCTGCCTTGCAGGGACACGGAGCTGGGCAGGGCCACGGGTGGCAGCACCGCGTGCCACGGCGCAGCCCGCGTTGATCCCGTTTACAGAGCGGGCACGGGATGAGGACGGCAGCAGCGGGCAGGGCGCCGTTACCTGCAGCCTTGCGGATGTGCAGCACGTAGCCGATGATCTCCTTGGTGTTCTGCAGGGGCTCCCTCCACGACACCTGGATGGTGGTGGCGGACACGGTCCTGGCGCGCACGCCCTGCGGCGGCCCGGGCAGCCCGTCGGCCCAGAGCACGGTGAGGCGCGCGCTGGCCTGCGAGGAGCCCGCGCTGTTCTCGGCCAGGCACTGGTAGATGGCCTCGTCCGCCGGGTTGATGCCGGAGATGCTGAGCGTGCTGCGCGGGGACACAAGCGGGACAGGCACCTCAGGGCGCGCGGCAGGGACGTCCCCCCGAGGCCACCGCGACGACCGAGTCCCACCACGCGCAGATGCTGTCACTGCATTATGGCGCATTACAGCATGGGGACAACGTGCCCACCCTGCAGAGCTATGGCCTCGGTTACTGCCTCTGATGGCTCCAAAACCTGCTTCCCTGCCAGCCAAAACCCCAAGCTTAGGAGCAACTTGCAATTTTTTCTGCTTTTTTTTTAGGCACATTCCCAATGCATCCAGGCTGGTTTTCCATGGCATCCGTCGGGTACCAATTTCAGGGTGAAGATAAAGAGTCTCTGGCTCCCTTGGTCGAGTGGCTCCCCAAGCAGCACAGGGACGGCCAGACTCCGTGTTCACCCGTCTGAGCACCCTGGCACTGCCCGGGTGCAGCGGGACAGCCCTGGCCCAGCGCAGGGGCGGCAGTGGCCCCTGCCTTTGAGATCCCCTGCAGGGATCCCTGGAATCAAGGCTGGGATAAAGCACTTCCCTCTGCGACAACCCAGCAGAGACCAAATCCGAAAATCTGGTCCTAGAGAGCAGAGCCTGCAAAGAACCCCCAGGGCATCACGGAGGGACTCACCGTCCTGCTCCTGGCACCAGGCTGGAACGGGAAGGGCAGCCGTGGAATTTGGAGCTGGTTTTACCAGCCTCAAGGCAGTAGCTCAGGAAGGTTACGATAAAATACAACTCAAAGACTCTGGATGTGCCAAGCCTGCACGTGCCTTTTGGCTGATGCCCTTCTGCAATAAATGGCCCGAATCCAACCAAATCCATAGCTTGCTGCCAAGGAAAAGTGTATCATTTCATCCTGGGAAATTCTTCCTCCGGGGAAATTCCTCCTCCTGGGAGGAATTCTCAATGGAATTCAGCTTTGGCTGCACCTGGGGAGATTACAAGCAGCTCTGCAGGGCTGAGGGGCATCTCACAGCTTTTCCAGAGTCTGAATCCAACCTGCCCTTTATGTAAATAAAAAACTGCACACAGAAAGTGGAAATGATAAATAACCTGTCACTGCCTGCCTGTCTGTCAGAACAAATGCTGCTTCTAATTGCAGCAAAATATTGGTCTTCTTGTATTAAAATTTATTAGTGCTGTTGATTTAACATTCATAATTCTGCCTTGCAAATTATGGGGGCCATGGTGAGTGAGCAAATGTTTAACACTCATCTATTTATGTCCTGGGCCTTTGTTTCCTTGGAAACACTGTAAATGGAATATGAAATGCGATGGTTTCGGCTGATACGGTGATTTTAGAGACCCGGCCCTAAGCTCCTCTCGTAGCCACCGGCTCGACGCGGCTGATGAGATGGAAGGAGAAGCCTGAGCCAGGGGCACGGAGGGCGCCGGAGCAGGGGGAAGCCCTGACGTGTCACCAAGGGGACAGCTGGTGGCCGGCAGGACTGTGTGGCCTGAATGCGGCGCTGCAGGAAGCAGCAGTGTGCCCGGAGCGGCAGCGCTTCCTCAGAGCAGTCAGCCCTGGCTTGGGACTGCGGCTCGGGAATGCTGCTCCGGAGCGAGCTGAGCACGGACGTAGCAGCCAGCAATGAGCAGGAGCCTCCAAGCTCGTTTGGTTCCCGTTGCACAACAGGAGGGACGAGGCCTGGTTGAAAGCAGCCCAGGGAGGGCACAAACTGATAGGAGCTGATGGCATCACCAAAACCATCATCCAGGCGGGGCCCAGGGCTCCTCTTGCACGAGAAGGGCTCCTAGTGCACGGATCCTGCTCCGCCAGGCTCACCTGCTGCTTTCTTTCCCTTTAGTCCCTTTTTGTGGAAGCTGAAACCAAAGCAGAACGTGCAGAGAGGGCATGAGGTGCCCCATGCGCCAGCTGTGCCCGATCTGTGGTGCCTTTTCCTTCCTGCTGTCACCCAGAACAAGATCTGGAGCTCGGGGGCATCTGCTGCAGGGAACGGTGGGGACACATGCCAGGCCAGCAAAGCAAACGGCTGCGAGGGCTCCCAGCTGCTCCATGGAAAATCCCTATAGCTTTTCCCGGAAAGAAGGACGGGAATGGCGAGGACATGACGTAGCCCAATGTGCTGGTTGAGCTTGGGCTGCCCCAGATGGCCTTAGCTCTGCTTCGAGGCTCCTATGTGACAACAACTCCTTGCAGATGGATTTTGCTGTATGCAACAGGGCTAGGAATCAGCAATACTCCTAAAGGAAAACCACTCCGCTCCAGAGGGAAATCACCGGGGTAGCTTGGCAGCAAAACGAGAGGATTTCTGTGCGATGGAGAGATGCTGCTGGCTGCTCCAGGGCGCTGCGATCCCTTCCACGGGATGTGGCACGTGATTCCAATGCTGGCTCCCTGCTCCAGCTGCTCTTGCGGAGATGCTGGGCCAGCCCTGCCGAGCAATCGGGAGCCGGTGCCGGCTTCCCGCGTGTCCTCCGCACAGAGGCAAGGCCATAAATTATTCTTAAAGCAGGAGCAGCTGCTTCGCATCCCGGTCCTCCTCGGCCTTATTTGTCATGCTTCTGGGAACTGTTCGGTGGCACCTTCCTCATAAACATCAGAGCTCCCCAAGCTCGTGGCATGAAACCAAAATCCCTCCGAAATCCCAAATCCCTCCGAATCCAGGGGCTTGCAGTGCGTGCAGCAAAGAGCTCCCATCCAGCGGGAAGCTCACGCCCTTCGGAAGCTGGAGAGCCGCCAGCTCCGGCGTGTGCTTCCCGGGACGGATGCGGATCTGCAGCTCGCGGGGCTGGCCCGCATCCAGGGAGGATGCACAAACCTTGTCTGCATCTCCCCGCGCCCAGCCAACGAGCTCTGTGCAGCAAAACGTCCTCCTGCAAGTGGTCGGTTTGGAGCCTGCTCGCTGGATCTGCGCCGGGATAAAGCAACAAGACACGGGCGGGAAAAGTGAATCTGCCCTGGAGTTTATTTAGGAATATTCCTTCCAAGGAGCCGTCGGCACAGGTGTCCCTTGGAGCCAGTGGGTCTCAGGGTGCTAAAACAAGTGCCAGGCAGCGGCAAGGATTTTCCAAAGGAGCCGGTTCGCAAGGGAAGGTCACCGAGAAGAGCCAGAGCCACCTGAGCCCGCCTCTAACGAAGCCCGTTTCCAGCAGAACAAATGAAGTCCCTTAATTACCATTTTGTAAATAAAATCTTCTCGGAAAATCAATATTTAGAGCCTGCCTCCTCTGAAGATGTTGCCCTTTGTCCCTTGCTGGTGCAGCAATATAAAACCCGCGGTGTGATATACTTCCAGGCTGGAAATTACCCCCCTGCCCCTGATTGGGTCAGGGAAGGAAAAGCAATAAACCTTTCAGAGCGGTAATTTGGGTACTATTTTGTGCTTTCTAGTAAATTTTGAAGTAATAACCTAAAAAGCCTCATTTCACACCAGCTCAGCATTAACATGGCCAGTAACCAGCTCGTCCCCTGCAGCGACACAGCTGCGTTTGGGCCAGGACACTGCTTCCAGGGGGGAATTCGGCTGGAAATGCCCCCTGTGCAGCTCAGGTAAGGGAAGACGGTCTAGCCCTGGCTCTGCAGGTCCCAGTGCCACCACCCTGTGACCAAGACGGGCAAAATGCCACCTCCAACCCACCAATTCCCTCCAGTTCCCCCACCTGACTCCATCCCCAGCATGGGGGATGTCACAGGACAGGACCCCTCCATCGCCTGCTCCTTATGGGATTTCCCCTTGCAGCTTTTAAGGGAAAACCCCCCAATTCCCCGTGCATTTTTCACTAACAACTACCCACGATCCCAGACCTGCTTTTGATTTTTGCTGATCATCGATGGGATAGTTTGTTCCCACGCAGCTCCATTTCCAAAACAAAACCACCAGCCCTGGCGAGGTCCTGGCTGAAGGCTTCAACGTCACCGTGCCCAGAAGTTGCTGGCGATCACAACCCGCTTGGAGGGACCTCAAGGGAGGAGATGCTCCTCGGATGTGCCCTGCAAGCTGCTTTTATGGCCTAAAAGCCTGGAATTTGCTTGGGCCCTTGTGCTTTGGGCAGTCCCGCAGGAGTGACGTCTCCTGAGGATGCTCAGGGAGCAGCAGGGCATCCCCAGGCTCTGGCTCTGCCCCTCGCGTCTAGCTGTGCCTGCACTGATCAATTAGCGCACGCCGCAATTTGGGATGATTTACTCCTTTTTTTCCCCTAAACATCCCTTTGGGGGCATTCAGCCCTTCAGTGCAACACAAAACCGAGTTTTAATCCAAATGAGTTTTCTATGAAACCATGTAATCTAATTAAAAAGCCCAGAGCACACTTTAGAGGAGCGCCGCTGCTCGAAGATTCGAGATCCATCTTTATCCACGGACAAATATATTTTTTTTTCCAAGTGCAACAGCCTGATAAATCCCAGGCATAATCACAAACTGCTTCTGCCTGGAACTAAGTGGGTTTCAGCGTTTAGTCATGCCCAAGAGAAGGAAACCAAGGACAACCTGGAAAAGCTCAGGGAGACCCAGTCACTGAGCTGGTCTCTGCAGTTCCTGGGTGCCCAAGCCCCAGCAAGGGCATTTCTGACACCGAGATCCCTGGCAATTCCTGGGCATGGCCACTTTCCTAATCAAAATTAGCAAAAACGAAGCTCACTCTCTCCAACACGATGGTCTTTGGGCTCAGGTTTACAATATACTGGAGCGTAAGAAGATGCCGCGTGTCGGCTGAGCCCCAGAAACCGGGGCGCTGCCTCGGCCGGTGACAGATGCACCGCAATGTGATCACTCGGCTTGCAATGAAAAAGGCTGCAGCTAAATCGCATTAAACAATTGCCGTAAGAGAACGATTACAGCGACGCTCGGCCAGTCGCAGCTGATGGGCACGGGTAGCCTGGGACAAGGACGCGGATGGGATCCTGCCTGGAAATAGGACTTTTGCCTTCCTCAAGCAGGGAAGAGGAGTGATTTTACAGGAAAAGCGTTCAGGAAAGCTGTAGAACCCACGTTCTACCCAAGTTTTGCTGTGGGTTTGACAACTGCTTGTAAAAATCTTTGCTCACTTACGGTTCTGCTTCCCCATCAGTAAGGGGGATGGCATTGACTTCCCTTCTTCTACATCTGCTTTCATGAGATGCATTTGTTAATATGTGTAAGAGTTATATCACATCAGAGTACAAATCTCTACCGATAATCTACATTTACAGCACACGCACTATTATTTTTCAGTGCACCATTCCATGCTATTTCCATAGAAACTATGTTGTCAACTTGCAATTTGCACACTAAGTGCATCCCACCGTATCATCCCCACGGTACAAACATGCCCAGACTTCAGCGTGGAAACGCAGTTATTTAGGACTCACAGGAAACCCCAGTGAGATGAGAGGCTTAAGTTTAGCATCCACTCAAACGTTATTGCAAATGGGGCAATAATATATTTGCATTTGCACACGTGGGCAGGTCCAAACGCAGGGGTTGAAACGCGGCTCCTTGGCTGCTGGGTGAGCAGGGCACCACATTCCTCCCTGCTCACATCAGGGCAGCGCTGGGGCCTTTCAGACCCATAAGAGGGTCAGGACAGAGGCCAAATTTATTTGCTAGGCTCCAGCACCATCAGCCAGAGCCTTAACCCGATGTCTGGGTACAATAAAGCACAAAACCCACAAACAGAAGCTGTAGGATGGGAGAAGATGCCTCTGTAGCCAAATAATGTGAATTACACCTGCAGGGACAGCTGTTTCCAGAGGCCACCAGGTAGGAGATCCCAACCTTGCGGGATAAGCCCAGCTTTACGCCAGGCCCACGGTTTACCCCATGTATTTTGCCCCGCGCGCGGCTTTACCTGTTGTTATTCTTCAGCTTAATGTGGTCGCTCGCCTCGAGGATCTGCCCGTTCTTGAGCCAGGTGATCTGCGGCGGGGGCTCCCCTTGGGCCACGCACGTGAAGATGGCAGTGGTGCCCGCGGGCCGCGAGATCGACTGCGGCTGCTGCACGAACTGCGCGGGCGCTGCAGCGGGGAGAAGCACGAGGAGAGTCGTGAGGATCCCGCTTGATTCCGGCACGGGACAAGCTCAGGGCTTGGGCTCTCACCAGCATCGCTCGCCTGGGAGCCGCCATCCAGCTGCCCCATCCAGGGCTGGGTGGGTTCAGGCTGCCGGGAACCACAGTTTGGGTGGCAGCACCAGCTTGGGGACCCCTCTCTGCCCTCAGTGGGGAGCTGGGGGCTGCTGAGGTGCTGCCGAGCCTGGGGAAAGGCTCCCCCACACCGGGAACTGCTGCTCAGAGCCACAGTTTTACCCTGTAGCAATAAGATCTTGGACCAGAAAGTGACCTCTCCCCCTTCCAGCAGCTCGGAATAGATTTAAAACCATTTCTCAGAATAAAAAATGCGTATTAGCCAAGAGAGGCGCCTGCAAGACGCTGCCGACTAGGTGAGTTTATACAAGCAGCCGCGCTTCAAAGGGGGACAAATGGGCCCAGCGAAACGTGCCGGCCGCCAGCAGCACGGAGCAGGAGTGGAGCTTTGCAGTTCGCGGCCAGAAAAACGCTCAGCATCTGTGTGTGTGCACGGGAACGTCACCGTTATCACCGCAACGAGACCAAGGGCAGCGAAAGGTGCCGGTGACCAAGAGCAAAGTCACGCGGGCCGCAAGGCCAGCAAGCAGCGAGACACAGAAAGCTGCTGCAGAGCCTGTCGTGCTCGAAGGAACTGATCTCTAATAGCCTCAAAGGAACTGATTTCTCTAAGATCCCCTGGCACAGGTTATCGCCAGGCCGCTTCTGCTGGCAACGGGCTCTGCTAATGAACCCCATCTCAGCACCCTGGCGGACATGTCTTTCCAAAAGCTCCTGCTAAACGGGTGCCAATCGATGCAGGTTCCCTCCTCTTCCCTCCTACGTTTCTCCCCCTCTAGTTCAAATTAATTCATAAATTAAATCTGGGCGCAATTCAATCAAAGCTGGAAGCACGGCCATGCAAGGAGGGGGGAAACGCGTCCCCAGTGGTGAATGGTGCCTTTGTGGTGTGCACGGAGAGCAGACAGGTTTCCAAGCCGCCCCTTGCTTTGTGCCGCTGCATTCTGCAGTGATTATTTTGCTGGGGGTTTCGCACCTCCCGGTTCTCATCCGAGCTGTGTCCGCAGGTGCCAAACCCGGTACCAAGGGGCGGCAGGGGCATCCCGGCTCCTCCCAGCGGCTTCATTCTCGCCTTGGCACTTGGTTCTTGCTGCTGTCGCTCTCCAAATTGCCGCTTGCAACGGGCACCCCTGCTGCTTATTGCTCACTGCTGCCACGAGGTGCTCGGACTCACGCCGGCCACACGAGCGCTGAGTTGCATCAGGTCTCAGCCCTCACCCGCGCTGGGCTGCGAGGAGGAGCAGAGAGGCGCCGGCCCCGCTCGTGAAGCACAAGGATGCCGCGGGCTTGATTATGCAGCGCTTAATGAGAGGGAGGGGAACATGTGCGTTTAATGAATATTTAAAGGCATGACACGGGTATGGAAAAGCAATAATGCGCCGAATTGTTAACCGAGGCCTTCGAGAGGTTCTGCTGCTCTTAACACTCTGGGATACTATGAGGATGCTGCAGTAGGAGCATCCTGCACCTAGCACACAACAGGCACTAACAGCCAGAGGAGGAGGAAGAGAAGGAGGAATAACCACAAACAACGTCCCTCAGAATTCAGGTTACCATAAGATTCAGCAAGAGTTTCAAGGGGAAGGCAGCTCTTCCGGGCATTCAGGCACCACATCGGATCACAGGAGACCCGAAGATGAAGAACTGCTCCTCATTCTGCTTCTGTTGACTGCAAGGGACACCAGATCTTTAACTGGTGGGACTGGTAGGGCCAGGTATGACCGTATTTCCCAGGAACCAAGTAGAGACTCAAGGGGTTTCCTGCACGTTGTCCAGCACCCGACAGAACACAAGGGGTATCCCGGGGAGGTTGGGGCTCTTCAGCATGGGATGTTTCCACTTCAACTCCTTGTGGGCTTCATTTCCAGAGGAAACGCGCAGGGGACAGCTCCATGGGGCACATCAGCTTCCAAAGCTGTTCTGGTCCCCTGGATCGAGGCCAGGAACACAACGGCCAAACCTGAGGGCAAAGCAAATCCCACGGAGCGAGCACGACATCTGATGAAGGCAACTGCGTGTCCCGGCCTGCAGCAGCAAGAAGGGACGGCAGGAAACGCCGTGGTGGCCGGATCTGCCGGCCCAAGGAGCGGGAGCGGACAGGGAGCGCCGGGAACAAGGCGGGCATTGTCGGCAGCGCCTTCGGGAACGGCTCCCGGCGGCGGGCGCTGCTTTCCGAGATGGGATCTCATTTTTCTGCCGAGCTTTCAGGAGGAAATGAAGCGTGGAGTGGAGAACACTGGTGACCATCTGGCCATTCACAGCCCGTCAGTTTGTTATGACACCAAACACATAATAAAGCACAAAAGATTGCACAGGAGGTAGGGAGAAAGCGCTTTGATATTTTTCCCCCCGCCTCTTTCCACCCCAGCCTGCTCTTCCCTTGCTCCACACGCGCGTGCATCGGGCCCGCGGTCGGCTCCCCCCGTGGGACCTTCCTCGCAGATATTCAAACGGCCGCGCTGGGATCTGAAGCGAAAATGGAAACTTTCTTGTGTGAGAACCTTACAAAAGAGATCAAAGGCGCCTAAAGGGCCAGGGGAGGGCCGGGAAGGGGGGCCGAGGCCTTGCGGTCCAGCGGGAGGAGGAATTCCCAGGGGGATAATCAGGCAGCGCGGGATGAGCTGCAGGAGAGGCCGCGAGGCGAAGGCTGCTGCCGCTGGGGCATGAGGTGGCAGCAGGAGGGGACAAGTGGCTTCGGTGCCGGCCTTGTGAGAGGAAAATCACCCTTTCCAAACCTGCAAACCTGCCTTTTTCCAAAGGCTCCGGGCACATTCCCGGAGCGGCGATGCCTGCCCGGCTGCTCCAAGGGCCCCGCGCTGGCTCCGGCTCCAGCCAGGCTTTTGATCGCTCCCCCTCTGCTTTTCTTCCCTCCGCGGATGTAATTTGCATCACTGACATCTTGACAAAGATAAACCCGGCGGCCCTCTGGAGCAGTCATTATCGAGGTTTTTCTTTGCACACAAACCTCCGCAGTGATCCCTCGCGCCTCTCAACCGGGAAATCCAGGGAAAACGGGATTCAGATGAAGGGGAAGCTGCTGCTGACGGGAGGACGAGCAAACATGGGTCAGATCCAAGGGCTGGGCTGGGTCTGCCATGAAGGAAAGTCACTCCTGAGCAATGCCACCCTGCCCGGAGCAGGTTCCAGCCACATCCCTACGCCACTGCCTGCATTTCTTATATCTATGACTGTCCCTGATGAGCAGGGAGGCTCCTGGGTGACACTGCTCACCCCAAAACACAACAGCAAAAGACACCGCTCTTCATGTCCCCATCCAGCTCCTGGGGCTTGGGAGAAGCGAGTGGCCTCGCACAAACAGCCCCTTCTGCATCGTTCCCCGTCCGCTCACCGGGCACTGCGGAGCCGGGAACGCCAGCGCCCGGGGACCAGCACCACCGCTGAGGTGACGTGGGGCCGAGGGACCCGCCAGGGCCGAGGAGGGCACTTTCCCATCATGAGAGGCTCAATTAGCTCGCTGCGGCGGGAGGTGTATAATTTCAGATTCAGGGTATCATCAGTCAATAGCTAATGAGCGAGCTGATGAGAGCGCGAGATGCTCTAAGTGGGGCGGCCTGAAGAGGAGGTGAGTGCCTGCAATCAGGGCGGATTGCTGCCATTCAGCGCTGCCAGCTGGGCTCGCCTGCCGGGCTCCCCTCACCATGGAGACCGGCCGTTCGGGGCACTCGGAGGGGATTTATTTGCTTTTTCGAGCGCTGATCTCTGACACGGGTGCAATCACCCTGTAAGAGCGGCGTTTTGGGAGAGCTGCTATGGGGAAGCAGAGCAGCCTGCGTTCCCCAGGCGATGGGGCACGCCAGGGATCACTCCCAAAGCGAGGGATAACTTAGTGAGGATCCCTGAACATCCCCGCAAGCCGCCGCTGCGCTCACCTTGCACCACGAGCCTGCCCTGCGCCGTCCTCCGCACCCGCGTGCCCGGCTTGTTGGCAGCGCACACGTAGATGCCGGAATGCTGCACGGTGACGTCCGAGATCATGAGATTCCCTGTCCCCAGCACCTGGATCCCCTCCACGCCAATGGGGCGGCCGTCTGAAAGAAGAGGGAAAAGGGCGAGAGTCGCACGCTGGATCTAAGCACTTACGGACCACGCTCTTTCCTAGGATTTGCTGGGTAGAGTCAAGGGGTTTCAGCTCATGCCCTTAGCCGCCCTGTGCTCTAGGAAAAACCATGGTCACCAGCTAAGTGTTGGCCCCCAGTCACACTCTGCGCTGCTTGGAAAAGCAAGGTGGGTCTGAGAGCTTTCAATAAACTGTTCAGATTAAAACGAAGCACCCAGATTGCTTTCCAAGAGAGCAATAAAACCAAGTGAAATCGTATCAGCTTCTATGAGAGATTACCTGGGCTCTTTGACTGGCCAAAGACCTGGGATTCAGCCAGCTCAAGATCCTATTTCTGGAAGACAGTTTGGGAAGGAGGAGCAGCAGCCTCCTTAAGGCCCAGGCACCAGCAGTGACAGACTCAAGGATTTCTTGAGCCAAAAGGGACCCCTTTTTTCCGCTAACCCTTGATATATTTTTCTGCCCTGGACCTGTCCCTTTGCTTCCCGAAACCACAAGAATCCCGGATTTTCAATTCCTCAGGCCCCAGGCCCGGCAGCAGCCTGGCAGGGAGCAGTGATGCTTCCAGCAGACCCCTGGGCTTCCCATCCGTCTTCAAAATCAACGGACTTGCACAAAACAGTTTGGAATCGGGGAATTTGCCCTTTTCCAACAAAGCCCGTTCCGCTGGAAAATTCCCAGCCAGCTCTAATTACAATGTGTTTCATTAGTATCAGGCTATTGCTTTTTATTGTTTCATTGGGTTGTGTTTTAAGGCTCTGTCTGACAAATGCAGCTCTGAATCAGCCCTAGCACGTGTCAGCATCTGAGCAGAGGGGCAAGGCAGTGGGGGTATTTTTCCAGGAGAAGCATTTAGGAATGGCATTGGAAAATGTGGACTGAAAAGTATGGAGATGTTTCCAAACATATGTGGGGTTTTGCAGGAATCTTTAACCTTAAAGGTTCCCTCGCTTCTCCGGGCAGGCAGAGCCAGGTCCCTTCGTTATTCACATTGCAAAGAAAAATTCTCGGGTCTTTTAGACAGAGAAAAACAATGTCATTAAATGCTCACATCGCTGGCCAAGCCACTGCAGCAGTAAATGGCTCAGTCATAAAAAGGACAGTAAAACATGACCTGTCCCACATTTAATGAGCAATAAGAAGGAACCATTCCCTTCAAACATAATTTCAACTGAAGTGTAAAGAAGGTCTGAATCAAATTCAAATTGAACGCGATCGCAACTTTTAAATTAGCCCCTTCGCAAGCTCGTATTTCCAATAGGTGCAAAAATCAAAGCTCTCTCTCAAGGGAGGGACAGGACCAGTAAAGGCGCAGAGCGGCTGTAACTGGATGCTTCATCACATCGTTGCCTTGAGAAATATCACAGAAATGTGGCTTGAATGTCAGCGGGCTTGCTGTATTATTTATGATGTGCTACATAATTTAAGCATGAAGGACCCAGCCTGCAGCAGGTTCTCCTCACAGTCCAGATAGCAGCGTCTCAGTTGTCTCTGCAGCTCCGGCTATTAATTAGAGGCGGGATGGACTGAAGCAGCGTTGCCTGTCAACTGAGTAGCTTTTATTTCCCTAAGGAAGAAAGTTCTCCGAGCTCAGAAGCCTTGGGGGAAACTACTATTTGATTCAGGGAGTTCGGCCCTCTCTAACAACCAGGAAAGATTACTGTGCCACTTCAACCCATACACATCCCCCTTGCCAAAAAGTGCTGGAAACACCTTCAGGTGAACGGGTATAGATGGCACTTAGGTAAGAAAACACTTACATCCAAAAAGCTTTGCAGAAGTGCTACGTAGAGGGACTGATGTCTCATACCTGCTTTGCAAAGACTGACATCTGTTTTAGCCCTGTTTCCTTCCCAAGCAGACCTGGACGGTGATTTGCATCAGGGATTCCAAACACAGAAAAAAACCCACCTTCCTGGCAGTGCTTTCTGTCACCAAGTCAGCTCTACTCGAAGGAGATCAGACTGCAAGAGCTAACACTGCTACTTGCTTCCCAAAGCAGCCAGGACTCATGTGGATTTGAAACTGTTGCTTACTTAACATGACCTTCCACTTCTTTTTATGAGGCCAAACGCGGAGATTTTTGAGGGCTGGAAAGAAGCCAACCTGGGTGGAAATGCAGATTCTTTCTGCCAGTCCCTGACAGAGCATTGCAGAAGGAGCAAGACAATGTGAAACAAGTTCACTTCTCTGATGGTGGTCAGCCTGCAAGCAAAGCCAAGCCAGAAAGGGATGCAAACCTTTACACTTGTCATAAGGCATTGGGCTGGACAAACTGCCTGTCCTGATGGGGACAGGAGAAAATATGACAAGGAAAATTTGCAACATCAGAAAGCAACATTTGTGCTGGGCAACATGTTTGGTCCAAATGGACAAGAACTCGCCTTCCTGAGGGCCCATGGAGGGAAAAAGATGCTCCTGCTGCAGCCAGCAGCAATCCTGCCACGGGGCTTTGTGCAATGGGCACATCCTGGACAACAGCAAGAGCCCACCACCAAACTCCAAGGAGAGGTTCAGAGCTCACATTTCACCTTGAGACTGTCCGTCCCGGTCGGGGCCTGGCCCTGCAGGGTGTTCAGGGACCTCAGGGGGGTCCTGCACAATCTCTGCTCTCCCACATTAATTCAGCAGCGCTTAAGAGTTTTCTGCGGTCACCCGTTCATGTAAACCATCCTCCCGCTGCTCTTCGGAAGGGTGAGTGAGCCCCAAGGGCATGAGCCTCCTCCAGGGCTGCCGGTCTGGCCACTCCATCGTG
>JAWLRI010000923.1:1103158-1122450 GCA_034781795.1 Crypturellus tataupa | reverse complement strand
CAAGAACTCGCCTTCCTGAGGGCCCATGGAGGGAAAAAGATACTCCTGCTGCAGCCAGCAGCAATCCTGCCACGGGGCTTTGTGCAATGGGCACATCCTGGACAACAGCAAGAGCCCATCACCAAACTCCAAGGAGAGGTTCAGAGCTCACATTTCACCTTGAGGCTGTCCGTCCTGGTCGGGGCCGGGGCTGCAGGGTGCTCAGGGACCTCAGAGGGGTCCTGCACAATCTCTGCTCTCCCACATCAATTCAGCAGCGCTTAAGAGTTTGCTGTGGTCACCCGTTCATGTAAACCATCCTCCTGCTGCTCTTCGGAAGGGTGAGTGAGCCCCAAGGGCATGAGCCTCCTCCAGGGCTGCCGGTCTGGCCACTCCATCGTGCTGACTTGCACCAGCTTGTGGCAAAACGTCACCGAGAACCAGCGAGGAACCAGCAGGATGGATAATGACGGGTGCCTCAAAAACCCACTGTCCCGAAGTGGGACCTTCCACGGTGCACGTGATGCTTCCCCAAGCCGGTCCTGCTAACCAAGTGACTGACACACCGGTCCCAATTACGTTGCTCCGTTAAAACGTGCCGACCGATATGAATATGCAATAACACGAAGGCCTGGCTTTGTGAGCAGCGAGGAGAAAGAAAGTAACAACTTTCTAATGTTGATCATTTAGGTCTTTTGTGCATTCTTTGTGCTGCGGCACAGTAGCCTTCCACTTTTTAGACACACGGGTCTCCTGCTCCGTCGGACACTGGGCACCGTGGATTAACATATTTAGAGTACATTGCAACAGTTGACTATTCAGTATGTGAAGTGGTGAAATTTACTCTATTATTTCTAAACACTTACGGGAACGGTGCTCCTGTCAACCAGTCAACCAGCTATTGCAAGCTTCTGTGTCCAATAAGTTACCAATTAATTGGCTCCAACAATTGTTGTATAGTTTACTTCTTGAATGGCTCCCTCTTTAGTAATTTCCTTCCCATTGTGTGGCCCTTTCTGACAACTCCTGTATAACGCTATCAGATAATCACTGTCCTTTCTTTTTCGCCTCACTCTTCTATATCTCTCTAAATAGTGTATTATTCTGCCTTGGTACCTTTTATGGAGGCCGGCTCAGCGGCCTGTCACTTAACGGGTAAGGATACATTAAAATAGTCGCTCGTTCAAAAGGCTTTGCAATAAGCGCCCGGGATATTCATTTGTGCCCGCATATACGGCCGAGGCTGAAGCATGGAGTGCTGAAAGGAAAAGCCTCTACCTTCCCGAACAAGCCCCTAATGATTTTACATCTCTCCCAGAGCCGCCTCTCTAATGAATGTTGACGTTTCGGGCGCTGCGAGGCACAGGAATTCTGCTTGCGGGCAGGGGCTGCAACGTATTCCCAAGGAAATTAAATTCAAAATGGATTGTGTAACCCGCAAAAACCGGCGCAGCATTTGAATGGTTTGCCTGCAAGCAAGGAATAGCTGCGTTTCCCACTGAAAAGAGGAAAACGGACGGGTTTTAGCCAAAGCTCAAAATGTAGAAATGGTTTCATGCTCCCTCCTCTGCGCTCAATAGCAAGTTGTCAAAGCAAAATTGTTCTTTTGCTCATTTCTGAGAAAAACGCTCCAATATCAGAAGTTTGAGTAGAAGGGCCACGCAGATGCGTGCAGGTGATGGATGCAAGGTGGACCTCCCCATCCAGCAACACCTCCTCTCCCTCCTCCTGATGGCACAAGCTCCGGCATAGGAAAACGCTCCCGAAATCACTACAAAAAGGGATGACAAGCGCACGAACTGCACCAAGAGCCTGTTAGCCACGGGGCTGCGTGCACTAACCAAGCTCGTGGGATTCTTTGGACAAGAAATAGTCGAACAGAAGGAGAGAGAAAATAATAGGGCCTCTTTCCCATCTCCATCTCTGCGCCCGTGCCACAAAACAACCTGCAAAAGGTACTTATTTTTGGTGGGAGTTTACCCATCCAGAGGAACATAGCATGATGCCATTACATCTTCATTATTACCTTGCTCTATAGAGACAAGTGTTTTGAAGAAGGTAATAAGCTGTTATAATTAAGGCAATTATGAAGTAGTTTATTATAGTGGAGCACTAATAGAAAGCCGCCTTGTGTCCAAGAGAACCAAAACGATAGAGTGTATCTGGGGAGTTCCTTAAAACAGCATCAGTCTGATGGTTATGGCTATGGGGAAAAATCAGCTACTGGCAGACAGGGTTTGAGGACAGGAGCCACCAGATGCAAGTCCTTGTCACCTGGAACGGGATGTCACCCTTCCCTGGAGCCCACTGTGCCCCAGAGAGAGCCCTGCAGAAGAGATTTTGTGTCCAGAACAGCAATGTGAGGCAGAATTACCACTGTTTGTGCTTCCCAGCCACCTTGCATGGTTCTGGGAAAGGAGCTTGTAAAAATTAAGTGACCTTGCAGAACAAAAGTGCTTGGGAAATATTAACTGGGCTCAGTAAACAAAATGTGCGCACCCCGAGGAAGCTACAAGCTCCAGAAGATGAAACAACAGGCAGCAACGCTTTGCTTAAGCACAGATTTCTGCCTAGCAGTCGAAAGAAAGTGTCATTCTGCACAAATTGTCTCATTTCCTGAGCTGATATCACTAATATCTGAGCCGAGAGCCAGGTTCTGTCAAGTCTCTCTTACTGGAAGTGTTTGCGTGTGTTCTGCTTCCCTGGGCCAACAGTGGTGATGTTTGCAACGCAGCTAAGAAAACGCTGCTGCTGCTTGGGGAAAGATAAAATTATCACCTTTCACAAAATGTCTACACGTTTAACCAACCCACTGCTCTAATATGTAATAACAGGATCTTGGCAGAGAGAAAAAAGCAGTGTAGACAGCAAGATACAAAGCACGAGCCTGCAATTACCCTGCGTAGGAGCGGGAGGGCTGAACCACTCGCTGCAGGAGGAGTCGGCAGCACCTACCTGTTTCCCAGCGCAGAAGGGGAGGGAATCCCATCCCGAGGGACTTACCGAGGCGGCTCCAGGACACGATGGGCCGGGGGTTGCCGGTGGCGATGCACTCGAGCACCGCGGTCTGGTGCACCGTCAGCGTCAGGTTCTCGGGGCCCACGAGAATCATGGGGTCCTTGTAAGCGGTAGAGTGGGAACCTGCAAGGACAGCGTCACCGTTAACGGGTCCCGGTGTGGCCCCCCAGCATCTCATTCTCTCTTGTGCAAAGGGAAACAAGAAGCTGCGCAGGCTCTGGGCCCTGAAAAGGGTCTCTCTGAGAGATGCTCTCAGCTCTGAGGCCCACAGGGTGCTCGTGGTCGAGTCTTTGAGAGCAATCAAGGAGGAAACAAGGTGGTGAGCAGAGCACAGAATGACAGGACTGCAGAAGGGCTGAGGTTGGAAGGGACCCCTAGATCACCTAGTCAAATGGTCTGCTTGAGCCGGTCACCTACAGCCCAGGTCGTGCTCCAGGCGGCTTTGGAACATCTCCAAGGACGTTCCCAGCCTCCCTGGACAACCCGTTCCAGCTGTCACTGCAAAAAAACTTTTCCTTGTGTTCAGGCAGAACTTCTCGTGTCTCCATTTGTGCCTGTTGCCTCTTGTCCTATTGCTGGGCACCACTGAGGAGTCTGGCCCCATCCTCTTTACACCCTCATCCACTGTCCCTCGTGCCGAGGCCGTGCCGTGCGCTCAGCAGCCCGGCTCTCCTGTGGCTCCTCCGTTTCTCACTACAGCAGGAAAGTCCTGCAGCCACCTGTGAAACCTCCCAAACACACACGGGTCTGAATGAATCAGGAATCCGAATTACCCAGCCTTTCATTCCATACAACAAATGTCTATGACTGCTAATGCCTCTCGTAAAGGTGCAGCCGCAGAGGGCAGCGCATTGCAAATCAAAAGCAACGTGGAGTTTTCAAGGAGCAAAAGTCTTGCTGGGGAGACGCAGTGCACCAAAAAACCTGCAAGGGTTTTTCACCAGGATCTCCTTTCCTTTCTTCCTGCACTTTCCAGCTTCATGGGGGCTGAAATAGGGGAGGTAGCAGGGGGGGTTTGCAGTGTGCCCAAGGCAGGGCCGCATCAGGTAGCTCCTCTGTTAATCATTTCTGCAGGAGCGGAGAGCGATAAAGCGGTGCGGAGATTGCGTCTAAATGGGCGAAATCCAAGCAAAAGCCACCGTGTCAGTGAGACTTGAGAGCTGCCTTTCTCACTAAGCGCATTTCACTGCAAGCCATAAAATGCAGATTTTCTGATGAGAACCAGAATGCGCGATAAATTCATGCGACCAGCTGGTTAACCTCGAGAGATCTGAGCAACAACACCTTCCGCTCGGCAGCTCTGAGGGCCTTTAAAACCCATGTAAATTTATTGTCCTAAATCACAATACTAAACGTTCCTGTTTAGAATAAGGCGATGGTATCATCATATCGCATAACGATTTCCATATTTCAAGACGCAGAGGAATGAAATGGATCGTTCAAGGTTAGCCAGGAAGGTCGACAAAGAGGGGCTGAAGACCAAAGCAGGCTTTACAAAGCGCGCTGTTTTGGCAAGCAGGAATAATGGCACTCTGACTTGTATTCGGAGCGCTAAGAAAGCATCCTGGTTTTCCCCAGGGATGGACTGATTCTCCAGGACTTCATCCCGGCAGGAACCTTCCTCCTCCTCGGCAGCCTGGCTGCAGCAGGATGCAGGGATGGGGCAGGGACTCCCAGCATTTATTCCCAGCCTCCGTCTCCTACCAGGGGCTTTCCAGGAAAGCCAGAGCCAGGGCGATTCCCTGGAAAAAGGGTTTTGGTGGGCAGGCTTGCAAGCGTGCAGGCACTGCAATGCTGCAGGCGAACGGCAGCCCCTCAGCAGACACTTCCACGCTGCGCCCGCATCCATCATCCGACGGCTTTCTTTAAGGAAGAGAAAAACCACAAACATTTCACGGACAGGAAACCTGGAAAACATCCATTTGAAAGGAGGGACGGTCAGATGAGAACAGCTAGCACTTTCTGCTCCGAGGGAAACAATATCCCCGAGCAGCAAATTGCTGCAGAGAACTTTACCACGTTGAAAATTTACTGTGCTTTTTCCCCTCGGTGCAGCTACTGTTCACATAGATCAGGAAAACCAAGGAGACCACCAGGGATCAACCTGCCTGGGCAGCAAGAGGGTAGGGGCTCGCTGATCTGCCCCAGGACATCGCTGCTCCCCTAAATTGGGGAAAATTTAGGGCAAAAGACCAGTGTGGTGCCTGCGCTGTGCCTGGTCCAGCACCTCCAAGGCTGTCTTGTCTTGCTGCAGTTTGTGGGAGATTATTTCTCTGCCCCAATGCAATGCCAGCAATGGACAGAAGTTAATTAAATAACTGATCACCCTATGTGCTGCACGACTGGACAGGTTACATAAGGATATGATGAATCTTCCACCTTCCCAAAAGGATTTACTTAGCGTAAAGCTGCTGTAACTCATGTTCTCACCATCCTTCCCTGCCCTAAATTAGGGCACTAATTTAAAGGCAAAAGGACAGATTAATCTGCTATCAAATGGACCGATGTGGGAAGAACTCATAACAATCCTGAACAGGGCACAGACTATTGTGGGATGCTCTGCTAAACCACCCTGGTGCAGAAGGAAGAGACGGGAAGGGTGTTAGGACCCAGTTCAGTGGTACTAACCTGACACGGTGAGTCTGGCCTCCCGGCTGAATTTCACGCTCGCGATATTGGTAGCGACGCAGTGGAAAATCCCGCTGTCTTCCGCCTGCAGGCCGGTGATCTGGAGGACTCCCTTGGGAAGCAGCGTGTACCTGCGGGAAGCGCGGAGCAGAAACACGGGCTCGCAAGGCAGGATGTGCCCGGGAAGGGGCTGTGCGCCCTGCACGCGTGCCCTGGACTCTGCCCTGCAGCAGTTACTGCATTTCTGCGTATTTCAGCCTCTGCTCTTCTCTTAGAGAGGGTAGGTTCCCTTTTTCAACCTTCTACTATATCCTTTAGGAAGGATGGCTTTCTCTGGAAGGCTGAAATGTAAATGCTCTGGATTTAACCCACGGAAGAGCTTCATAAGTGTCTCGATGCAGCGAGCAACCACACATCAATTGTGCACAGTGACCATCGATGGTCATCCATGGTTACATCCCACTCCAGGCCCCATAGAGAGTCCTGGATATAGGATACAGAGTCCCAGAGACACGACTCAAACTCATGTAATCTTAAAATGTGGGGAAAGGCACGTGAAAAATAGATAGTGTGTGTTCATGTATGTCTAAATACATACTTTGTGTAGTAAATCATTTAAAACATATATGTGTGTACATACATGCATATATATATATAAAATATTTAAGTATACACTACAGGCTGCTTGGCAACTGCGTGTTTAAATTGGTTGGCAGTAAGTCATTGCGCTGTGATGAGTTAATAATCCATTTCCGTCTGCAAGATGAAGAATATCTTTTTCTATATCAGCATATGGTTAAGTGTCTATAACCTGCTCCGCGCGCCGGGACCCAGAAGCGCGGCTCGGTGTCGGCGGCAGCGTGGCAGCAATCACTTTTATACGTCCTGAAGTTGATTGCAATCGCTCTGGGACTTTAAAATGCCCATTGTTTTCGATGAATTATACCACAAGAAGCCTTCATTTTTGTTAACAATCTGCCCACAGCATTAGAAGATTCAATTCCAAAGCTATTATTCTGCCTTCAAAGCCTCAAAGTGCAAGGCTCAGCATACAAATTTATATACACTTTATACGCAGAAATGCACCAAGCATGATTAATGCAGAAATCCAATTCCCTTCGAGAAGCAGCCCTCATCACCCAGGCCCATTGGTGTCAGGGATTAATCTACTGAGCTAACAATAAAAACCTTCCACAGGAACTTTATGCCCACAAGAAGCCAAATGTGCTCAAAATTACAACACCGAACACTGGAAAAATGCTCCTAGGTGGTGAGGATGAGTGTGGCATGGGGTTTTCCAGCTTTTCCTTCTCAGTCTTGGAGAAAAGTAATAGTTGTGGTTGCGCCCAAATCCTTCCCATGTGTCTGTCCCCATCCCTGCACTAGTGGCCTTGGGTTTGAGTGAAAACTGGGAATGCAGAGGGACTTGAAGGGAATTTCACACGTCCTGCAGCATCTCAGCTGGTGTCAAGCCCAAATCTGCACTTCAGGCTGCCCTGCTGTGCCATGCCACCAGCTTAGGACTCGTGCGCGCAAGGAGCCTGCAGAGATCAGGTTTAATAAATCAACCCTTCGCTGGACTATAAAAAACCCAGCTGAAAAACACGAGGGACAACAGAATGTGACAGTTGCAGTTTCCGACTGCAGGGCAGGGCCTCTTGGGCCCTTCTACTCCAAGTTCACCACGACACGGAAAAGGTCAGGGCTTGTTTTCTCCAGCCCCCAAAGAATCCAGCCAACTCTGGCGCTCAGCTGACATTTTAAGAACCGGGGCTTTCAAGGAAACATTTGCAGCTTCCTGGTCTCATCTATTCCCGACGTCGGCGTGCGATCAGGGTGGGCAGGAGCACGCGCTTCCTGCCACCTGTCCCCAATCCTGCCCTCGTTAGGACACTTCCTACACAACAGGAGCAGCTGGAAAACGGGAAGCGAGGACGTGCCAGCGCACGGAGTGGGATTGCATGGGAAGCCCTGAAAACTCCCAGTATTAACAAAAAGAGCCTTCCACGGCAGAAAAACTGAGGAAGAAGCTCAGCGCAGGGCCTGGATAGGTGCGGGGACAAAAGCAAACCCATTTCCATGTGGCAGGAGGGTTCAGCCGTCTCCTACCTTTCGTTGTCGGTGTTGACCGGCACGCGATTCTTTTGCCAGAGGATGACGGGCTCGGGCAAGCCGTGGATCTGGCACTGGAACCTCGCGACTCCCCCTTCCTCCACGACCGCGTTTTGAGGGTGCACGTGGAAGTCGGACATCGCTGGAAGACACAAATAAGAGACAAAATACTAATGCGTGAAATGAGATCGCTGCCAAGAGCATCCTCGGACCGGGAGCAGCCCAGAGCTGGCAAATGAGACTGTGTGTAACCCACCCTGGCAGCGGTTGCCACTCAACCTGCAAGGAGAAACAAGAGCCCTGGCGAGATGCTGCTCTTGCCGTTCGTGTGCCCGTGCACGGTCTGCATCCACAGTAAAGTCCACGGGGCAGCAGGATGCCCAGGCTCCGCGCTGGCACCTTCTGGAGGACCCACACAGCCCAGCCCGTTCCCACAGCGGAGCTGCAACCCGTGTGGATAAACTCCGTTAGAGCCACGTAAACAACACAGCAATTATTACTATTAATTAATTGCAAGGTGCTGCCTGTTGACTCCGCAATAAACATATTCGCGGCTAATAAACATCGCCGTGGTTATTTAGCTCGTGATTCATTTGCAGAGCGGCGCGCGCGGAGATCTCTCCCATTACCACATCAAACAAACTCCAAGGGAGCCTCCTGCTCGGCCACCCCAGCCCGATGTTGCCCCTTCCCAGCGGGAAAACGTCGTCCCCTCTTCCGTGCCCGGGCGTAATGACAACCTCAGCAGCAGAACAAGCTGCGTGGGGGCAGCTTAATCATTCACCTGCCAACTGCGGTGGGGCTTGGGCAGATGGGAGATGGCCATTAGCAATCATACATTAAATATGTGCTGCATTAACCCGCGTGTGCCCGCGCCAGGGCTGTTAAGGCCATTGGGGAAGGCAGCTCCGAATGGGAATGTCGCTGGGAGCTGGGATGGGCTCCTGCAGAGCCCAATGTGCAGCACAGCAGCACATGGGGATGCCAGTGTATTTCCAGCAGGAGAGATCAAGCCAGCGTCCTCTCCGGGATGGACAGAGCCCGATGGTGGAAGAGCTATTTGCCCAATTCCTAAGTATGAAACAAAGCTTGTTAATGAAGCAAAAGAATAAAATAAAGCAGGGATTCGGATGCCTGCAGGGAAATTCCTTGGGGATGCACTGATCCCAGTGCTGAGGTTTTGGGAGCTGATGAGCAGAGGAAGGTGTGAATGGGGAGGGCCCTTGTGCTGGCTGCCGAATTCCCGGCCATTCCTTTATTTCAATAATATCATCTCTTAGAGGTAAAACTGCAGCAATAACCTCTACTCTTAAAGACACTAGTATTAATATTTATCATGAATAAAACATGGCGAGTTATAAATAATTCAGTTATGAGGATGTTAAGTAAAATATTACTCTTCAATGACCCTATAATGTGGCTCTGAAGCACAGTTTTATGTTAAATGCCTAAGAAGCACCATGACCCTTGCCAAGACCAGCTGCTTTGCAGAAGAGGCATTAAAAATTCATGCGCCGAGCTACAAAACACTATTTTTACCCCAGGTTTACGAGTTTATTTACAGTTGCAGACACAAAGGCTTTTGTAGCCCCTCCTGTAACACAGCCACAAAGTTGCAAGCAAGTGATTACCTGAATGCTGTTTCCAGCCGGGAAATAAATCCCTGGGTGAGCAGAGGGGTGGGAAGCGACTGCTTGGAGGGGATAAATCTCTGCTGGCCCATGGATGATTTTTGCATCATTTTTGCATTTTTGCAGGGTGGCAACCTCCTTTAGCAGAGCAGCAGCTCCTGTTCTTACCAGAAAGCACCCGGGTATCCGTTATCCGACGGGCTCTATTGTTTCAGCCGCTGCCAAGAGCTGCGCAACATCCAGGCTGGAGCTGGCCGGCAGCCAGGGAGCCGCATCTAATCTCTATGCTAATGGCTATAATCATTTTTAAAATAAATACGTGCAATTGCAATATTCGCCCGCGTTCCTGGAGCTCCCAAGCAGCAGCTCTCCGAGGCATCTGCCTGCAGTATCCGTCATCCTGCGCTCCGGAGCGGAGGAGCCGGATCCCTGCCAGGTCCTGGTACCTGTTGTGAGACAGGGGTTGTGCCCTCTCCTTCCCGTTAAAGGTTGGATCACAGGTTGGATCACTCTTCCCTACAGAGCACCGTAGGCGCATGGTCTTCCCTGGTCTCACCATCCTCATCCCAGGTACCACGCAGACGAGGCACCGTTCTCAGCCTCATCCGTATTCCCAGAGGATTTCTGCTGGCAAACAACTTGGCTGGGTCTCCTCTAATCGAAGAGCAAACACACTTCCAGCCTCGCGCATCCCGCGGAAAGGCCAATGGAATAAAAATGAAAATCGGTATTGAATGAAATTTTCTTTACTCCACGAAAAACTAAATTGAAACCATTAGCGGCCAATCCTTTTTTTGCTCAGTTTAGCATTAGTGCTAAGCCACAGATTGACCTAGATCTGATATAGAGAAAGAGAACATTAACTTGGTACGTCAAAGCAAATCCCAGCGCTGGTGGAATCATTAAAACGCAAACACTATTATCAACTGCAGGCGCAACGGGGTGAAGACGACTTGGAAGCGCCGAGCACGGTGTTAGCGGAGCATCGGGGAGACCGGCTGGTTTTACAGGCGCACAACAATTTGCTTTTAAATTAGGGAAGGGGAAACAAATGCCCGGGTTGGCCGGGATGCAGTGGGATGCGCTACGCATTCTCCCAGCGCTGCTCATGAGTAAGGCCTTTTCCCAACGTTTCCACCACTCCCTTATTCAGTGCAGATGGTTTCTGAAGCTCGTCAGCCCTCCTGGATATCCCGTAAAATGGATTTCGGTTGGATTTTGGCTGGATTCTGGCTGGATTTCCCCTCACCAAAGGCTACTGAGTTGGGAGCCTTGGATACCAGTCATGTCCTGCAGCTGGGATGATGCAAAGGGCACGGATGTGCCTGCAAGGATGCTGTTGAGAACAGCAGCACTTTCTGCATGCACTAGCCTGATTTTGGGGACACAGCCCCATTGAGCTGCCTTTTGCACCCCGAAATGCTGCTCCATGGCTCCCCTCCGCACTCTGCCCAGGAAGGACCTGCCTGCAAGGAAGGATCCGGGCACACGAGGTGGGGGGCGTACGGACACCACAAATCCCTGATCCGTTTCCAAGCAGGAACACATTTTTCCAGAGGTTTTAAGACCCCACATCTTCTTTTTCTTTCTCTTTGAGGTAAAAAAGAGCTGCCTTTGACAAAGGCAGGTCGGGCGCAGCAGCTGCGGGCAGCCCGTGCCTAATGCCGCTATTGTGCCGGGCTGCGGCTCGACCGCTCCGAGCGCGATTCCGGCCCTGCGCTCCCGCAGAAAGGGAAGGAAAACCGCCTGGGCAAGGGAGGGGGATATTCAGGAGTGGCAGCACTGAGGGAAAAGCCCCTGGGCTGCGGATCCTGGAAGAAAACAGGCTGCGGGAAGACAGCCGGGAGCAAGGCGGCTCATCGGGAAGCGGCCGAAAGGAAGAGTGGGGAAGCGCCGGCTCATGCAGAGGATCTGCCCTCATCCATGGGCTAATGACTTTTAAGGGAAATGCAATTTTTAAATGTTATTATTGTTGTTCTCAGCCCGTTTTCTCTGCTAGAGATTGTTTCTCTAATAGCCTGAGCTTCCCAGAGTCTGTTTTTACCAGCTCTGGTGTAATTAGTTTCCTAATGTATTTCTCTGCATCTTTGTTATTCCCAGCGAGTTCCTCGTTCCCAGCTCCCGGAGACGATGCCCGATGCTCCGTAAGGAGTTTGCCCTTTGCTCCCTCGCGCCTGTTCGTGCAGGGGAAGATAGCCTGGGGAGCGACAAGGCCTTCTCTCCGCGCGCATTCCCAATCCAATGTCTTTATACCGGCTCATTAATTACCTCGGAAAGCTCCTTTTCCGCATGGGAACTGGTGATTTAGAGGAGACTTGGGCAAGGTGCCATTTGTAGCGGCAAGCGGTGCCCATCGCAGGAAACCCCTATCCGCTCCTCGGCAACAGCTTCCCACTTTCCTGGCGCTGATCCAGAGAAATTCAAGCTGGATTCCCGCCCAATGGGCCAAATCCATGCAAGAAGGACGTATGACGTGCAATACGCAGCTCTCATCCCTCTGTTTTTTTCTTTTTCCCGATTTCTTTGCAGTAAGAAGCCTCTTTGGCTGCAAATAGCTCCTGGCTGGAGATTCCCCGTCCCGCTTGGCTGCCGGCCAGGCCGTTACCACCTCCATGGTGAATTCCCAGCTCCGATGCATCAGTCCTCCTCCATGGTGCGTGTTTGAACACCCATTTTTGCTCTTTTGCTCCCATGCAAACGCTGCACCGATGCACGAGGCAAAGTTGAAATCCGTATTTGCTTCCGAAGACCAGCGGTGAAGGGGGAGCCAGGCAAGTCTGCAATTCCCTTCGATGCAGGAGTGGGATCTACATCCCCAGGGGGAAATCAGGATTCACCCAGCTGAACTCCCTGCTGCCTGTTTGCAGCCCAGCAAAGCCCCCAAATAAATAAATAAATAGAAAGGGTTGGGGTTGTGCTGGGAGGACAGGAGAAAACCTCCCCATGCCATTAATCTGGCTCCAAATTTAAGCTGCTTGAGATAAACTGTTGATAAACAAGAGCCACCGTTGCGAGAATGGCTGAGTGGGGGCTTGCATTAAACAAGCATCTTTGGGTGAAAATATCACTCATCTAAAAGGCATCAGCGCTCATTCATGCTCAATAAAACACAAAATGGTTACAGATAGGGCTAAGGGAAAACACGGAGGAGAAATGGAAGTAAAGCTCAAGCTGCCGGGCACGAAATAGCACCGGGAGAAGAAGAAGAAAGGAAAACCCAGGGTGAAGCAGCTGATTTGCCATTCTGCTCTAGCAGAGCTTCCAGAAGCAGGTTTAAATACCTGATAAAACTGGCCCACTGGCTGCCCTGCTGCCTGGCAGAGACCCAGGAGGGGACGAATAGCCTGGGATAAAACACCTCACGTGGCTCAGCTTTCCTGGGAATTGCTGCTTTCCAGGGCATTTTACAGCCCTGGGACACAGGGCTTCTTGCATACCCGCCCGGAGCACGGTTCATGCAGCCTCAGCCTTCTTCAGGCTGCCCAATTTTTCCTGGGAGATGCTGGAATGAGGACCCACATGGGACATCCCAGGCACGATGCTCCACGCAGGTCCCAGAGCCTCCGTGGAGCCGGTCGGATGGTGCCAGCTTGGCATTAAGGAGAGACACGTGGGCCCAGCTGCAAAAGCACCGCTGCTTTAGAGACCATTTCCCGATCCAATAAAGAGCCTTTACGCTCCCTGCCTTTTCCATCATTATTTCCCAAGGAACAGGAAGGCTGGGAACATCCTTCCGTACCACTAATAAAACTTTGATGACCCTCTGCCTTGACAGCCCCTGAGCACCAGCGTTTCCCAGCACAACCTGGGACAAGGTGACCGGTGACGGAGGAGCCGGGTGACACGTGGGCACGGACTGTCCCATCCGGTGGCAGCGTCACATGCTGGAGTCACACCTGGATGCAGGCCGGACACCCCCTGCAAGGGGTTTTGCTGCTGCTTTGAGTCCTGTGGAACCAACCTACTTTTCTGGACAGTCATTCTGCCCTTTCCGTGCCGGAGAAGTTGAAATCCAGGCAAATCTGGTCCTGGGATGGTCTAACTGCATCTCCCTCTCCGCCCACACGAGTTCCCAGCAGTGACAACAGGGATTTGTTTTTATCAGCAAAGTCCCTTGTGTAGCCTGGGGCCATCCTGGTGCCCCAGGGCTGCTTCCAGGACAAACTATTCCTGCCTGAATTACAGCACGGCAGGAAAACGCTCCTCTACCCCTATCCCTGCATTTCCAGGGTCACCAAACTGGTGGAGCGACATGGGCAAAACCACCTCAACTCCTGCTTGCACAGACCCTGAGGTAGAAGGCAACGGTCATTTTTCCAAAAAATAAATGTTTATCAATACAACAAATAAACTTAGCAGCTAACAGTAATTTCCACTGTTCATTTCTATTCAAAAGGGAAGGAATCAGCATGAAGCAGCTGTCAGCAAGCAGCAAACCTTGTGGTTTTGCCTACAACACTGCCCAGCGCTCCCAAACACCTACCAAGACCGAGTCACATCCGAGACGAAACTCCAGGACGCAGAGGATTTTCCTTTCTTTCCGCAAAGTGCCTCTTTTCATGTCAGCAGTGATTTAAATTAGCTTTCCTCCCTGCTTTGCAGGGCCGTGTGCCCAGCTCAAAGGCATCTGCAGGGCCCATACGCGACACCAATACATTTAGCACTGGCCCTGGCTCCCGAGTGGCTCCGATCCTGCCTTGGCACATGGCAAACAGCTGTTGGAAACTTCCTTTTGGAGACAACGTGGCCCTTTTCCTGCTCCGTTCCAGCCCGAGCCCTGGTTGCAACTGCTGGTTGCTCGTTAAAGCGGCGTCTTGCTCCGGCGAGCGCGCGCCGCCTCCCCCTGCATTAAAACAGCAACCTGACCTCAATAAAGCATAAAACAATTAACTTACTAATTAGTCAACAAATAACTGCTTCGCCCAAGTAGATACCAAGTTGTTAGGAAATCTATTAGCATTTCCACCGTAATTTCATGCTTTGCTGATGATGAATAAAACCAGGTTGAATGGGACCTATTCACATCCCGTGCACAATGCCCGGCCGCCGCGAGATGGGAAACTTCCTCCAAGGAGCCAAACAGCAGGAGTGGGAGCACGAGGCGGCCGGGGTCACCCCGACGGAGTGGATCCCAAATCCTGAGGGCTCCCAAGAGGCAACGATGATGAAAATGTCTCTCCCGGGGCTCGTGGCCACTACCTGTCCTTGGTTCCCAATACGTCCGCTTGGGAAGCACCTGTGCGTTCGGACAACAGGATGTAACACGTTACCTGCCTTATCATAGTGATGCTACGGAGCTGGATTGGAGCTTCCAGCAGCTGGGAATTCCACAGCAAATGCAGTGTTTTCTACATGGAAACTTAGGAAGATTTTAAGGGCTCGCTCCGCCGGCGCTGGTTCCTCCCGCGTAGTGGGAATCCCGTATGGAGCGGCGCTCGCGCACCGATCCGTCTCCATCAGCCGCTCAGAGGCAGAGGCTTCGCACAAACAGCTTAATTCCCCAATTTGCATATTTGATGAAGCTGCAGTGTCTTGCCTGGAGAAGTGACAGCAAACATCCTAATTAGCAGCGGGAGCAGGAGCCAGAGCAGAACGAGCTGGAGGAGCAGAGCTGGGCCCTTACGGACACTCCGGCTCCTGCTTCTGCCCTTGCAGCCCGGCTCCTCCGACACCTCGGGTTCCCTCAAATCATTATTATTTTCATTATTTTTCTTCCCTTGGGTAATTGCATCATTTTTAACCCACTCCCCACCTTATCAAGTCTGGTTATTGCTGCAAATTCCTGATCATAGAAGCAGGATCGGCCAAGACTCCGCTCTCCCTACCTGCCTCTCAGCTCAGCCACGGGGTTTTCTCTCCAAGAGTTTCCCATCTCCTCTTTGGAAGGATAAAGCAATTAAAATACTCGCACACCAGCTTCCAAACAGACAGAAAAGATGTTCAATCCCTCTCTCTGTGCCCGATGCTGGCACCGGCTGCTGCAGTCTGGGTTTATCCAACCAACAAGCGGGCGCAAGCGGGAACCCGGAATGAGAAATGGCATCGCTGCTGGGATGGGGAGGCCGTTAAGGGAGCCTAAACGCATGGAATCCACGGAATTACATCTTCCCCCGTGTGTTGGGGACACGGAGGTGGCAGCGAGGACGTCACAAGGGCGGCTGCGTCCCCCACGCGCTGCCGCCTGCTGCCGTTTAATCGCCTCCCCCCTGGGCTTTGGTTCGGGGCTTTATAGTGCAGAACTAATACTGATGAGCAGGCGTGCGAAGGTGGTGCCATTACCCAACTAATGGGTCACTTCACCCACAAATACTTTCTAATTTAATTGAAAACAGGAACGGGAGCTACGGAGCGGGCAAAACCGCCGGGGCCGTCAGCACTCCCGTTGCCAGCGGTTTTCTGGGCTCAGCGAGTGCCCCGGATGGGCACCCGCCTCCCCAGGCTGCAGCCAAAGGAAATTCCCGGGATAAACGGAGGTTGGATCTGCTCGGGGCTGTGGTGATGCAACCGCCTGGATGGAGCTGCGGAATGATGCCCGTGAAACCTCGAGTGCGGGAAAGCAGCATTCCCAAAGCACGGCTGAAACACGAGCGCTTCCCAAGCTGCGTTAGCGCAAACATCGTCTCTTCATCGGGAAGCGGCGCAGGAGCGCGAGGGCGATCCAGGCCCTTTTCCTGGAATTCCACGCAGCCGAGCCCCGTTTGGGGGCTAATGTCTGCCCATTAAGGAGCATGTCAAAGCGCCAGTCACACAGTCTGGGCATTCAGCTCAGGCGGAGGTCACAGCTCCCTGCCCCGGGGCCAGCGCAGAGAGGCTCAGAGGAAGAGGAGTGGCCATCTGGTCCCCCGCTTATGCAGAGGTCACTGCTTTCTGTCACCCCCCCTGTGGCCTCTGACTCGTGGGCCTCAAAGAGAGGGGGAGAAAAACAGGCATGATGAAAGCGGGGCCCTGATGCGCGGAGACAACTCGCTAAAAGCGCTCTAAGTAAAACCAGCCCCGCGCGGCGCCCTTGAAGGGGGAAAAGCGCCGGGGGCCGCGACGGGCAGCGGCCTCCGGAGCCGCCGGAGCGCAAAGCGCACGGATGCAGCAGCGGGGGCACCCGCGGCGGGTTCGTCCCGCCGCCTCCCGGCCCCGTCTCCGCAGCCGCCTCTCCCGCTATCCCTCATTCCGCATGCAACGCGGGCAGCCTTTGCCGCAGCTCTGCCATTTATTTTCGGCGCAAACAGGTTTCTTGTTCATTAATTACATGGGTCTTGGGCTAACACCCACCATTTCCCATTACCTGGGCTCCGCGCAGGGTGTCCCCGGCGTGCCTCGACACTGCCGACTTTTTATCGAGCCCTTCTGCTTCATTTTAATCCGTGATTTATCGGCGCCGCCGGCCCCGGGGCCTGGCGGGTATTGTCTGAGCAACAATACTGATGTGCACGTTCCCACATCAAATGTCAAGGGAGAAGAGGGCCGCTCCGGAGGATGCAGCGACTCAAAGGAAATCATTAAAAGCCACTGGCCTGCAGAAGCTAAATTGTGTTCGAAAAGAAAAACCAACAACAGGCAGGAAGCTACTGGCAACCAGGCACGGCTTCGGAAAGGCGCTCTGCGGGGAATAGCGCCGTTTCCCCTCGCAAACTCCCGCCGCTTCTTTCTTTTCGGCGGCGACGGGCACAGATTTAAACTCCGGTTCACACGCGCCAGCCCTGAGCCGCCGCTCGGCAGCGCTTGGGTTTAACTCCCTTTTGCCCAAAACACGGCGGAGCCAGAGGGACCAAATACACTGATGTCCTCGGATGGAGGTGGCATGTGGCCGGTGCTCCTCGCTGCCCAATGGCCCTGAAGCCGCTGCAAATGAGCGGCTCCTCTCTCCGCTTTTGCATCCCAAACGCTGGGGATGTTGGAATAATTTTGAGAAGCGCCAATAGAGCAAAAAACCTTTAGCTCATCCCAGGGCTGGCAATGCACCAGGAATGGAGGCAGCTTTGCAAGGCGGCACGTGGAGCCCCTGCAAAGCTCCTCTACGACGCACACCTGAGGATGAAGCCACCATGGGTTGACTTTGCTGAGGTTCTCCACGGCCCACATCCCAAACAAGCGATCGCATCCGGAAAGCCCATGTTGGTGGGAAGCCACAGCCCTCCGGAGAGCCGCGTCGGGAATGTTCCTCACAGCGTTCCTCACTGTGTGGTCGGGACCTGCAGAGGAAAGAGCTGCTGGGTTGAGGTTTTCTACCCAACTATCCAGAGCTCCCGAGTGCTGTGTGACGGGAGCAGCCTGCGGAGCCAGCGAGCCCCACGGATGCGCTCCACACATCCCGGTGTCCCCGCTCTCCGAGGGAAGGGACCCTTTGGAGGAGCACTCGGAGCAGGACTCCAAGCCCCACACGGAGCCCTCCCGGCCACACGATGCTCGTGTGGGTCCCCTTGAGCACCATCCACAAAGGCATCATTGTGGAGCCGGGTGCTCCCCTCCACGCCGGAGCCGGCAAGGTGCTGTTTACTTAGGAACCCAATCCGGAGCGGGGCCGGTGCCCTCCGAGCTCGGCGCGGAGCTGGAACAACAGGCGCATTCATCTCCCCGCTGTTTCGCTGTGGTTCCTTCACCAGCGGATTGCATCCCGTTTTTCCAAGCACCGGCAGGGCAGCTCCCAACACCCTTCATCCCGGCTCGTCAGCGCTGGGCAGCAGGTCACAAAAGGGAATTAATGCAGCAGCAAAAGGGGCTCGCAAATATCTTACCTGCAAATTGCGGCTCTCCTGGGCTGCATCAGCCTGCAGAGGACGTGCCTGGTCCCTCCACCTCGGTGAAATCACACCCAAAAAAAGCTCCAGCATTATTGGAAATGCCAGTGATTATTAATTACCTGATAATCAATAGATCTGGTCACACACTGAGTGACTGCGCCGGGTTTCATCCAAGATAAGCTGGAGATGTAATGCATCTCCCCTCAAAGGAAAATGCAAAATCCAATGTCTGTGAGGGGGAAAACATCTCCAGCGTCCTTCCCAGCAAGGAAGGGACAGAGGAATTAGATGCTAATTCATCTGCAAATATAATTAAACTCTACAACACTAAGACTTCAGCCTTAATTCACTTGCATGTCCATGTCATACGTGCAACAAATCAGAAACACATCTATTAATTTACAACTTTGGGATTCAGAACATAGTGTAAAATGGCAGGAATAGAGGCAATTCCATCTGCAACTCTGCAGTTGGTAAATTAAATCTATTTGCAGCAAACTGAATTGAAATACATACCAAATTTATTACCGTGTCTACTTTAATATCTACAAATGGGCTGGAGTTCTCCAGGTGAATATTATCCACGTGCAGTGGAAGAGATTGGGCCGTTTCCACAGCCCGGCTCGCAATATTCCCGTCACCCTGGAGGGCTCCTGTCACCCCGACTGGCTCTGCGGTTTTGGGAGCCGCCAGCAAAAAATGGTAGTTTCTAAATGTGATGAATAGAGGAAGGTCCTCCGGGTATTGATAGGAACTGATAGCAGTTTCTTTTTGAAGCATGGTAGTGCTTTGAGATGTCACAGGGCACAACTGGAAAGATGATGTTCTGGTGCAGTACAGGAGCACTGGGGTGTTTCCATAATCTGATCCCCATGGAAAACGTGTTCCTGGAGGTCAGGGGATGTTGTTGCTGATCAGGCTTTGGGACACAACCACAGGGTTGAGTAAAAGTTTGATGAGGGAGAAAAACACTCCTTTTGTGGGGATTTTCTGCCCAACACAGCCCATGTGGGCACTTTGGAGCCAGCAGGACCACAACACCAGTGCAGAAATCAGGATCAGCTCCACACTTCCATTCCATTTCCAGGGGGGAAAAAAAAATCCCCCTTTTCCACCACACTCCAGCCTAAGGAGCCTTCCTTAAAGAAGCCCCACGAGCAGCTCCGAGCTCCCCTCCCTCCATCCTCCC
>JAWLRI010000923.1:1083056-1102983 GCA_034781795.1 Crypturellus tataupa | reverse complement strand
GCGCGCGGCTGCCGAGCGCAACAAAAGGAGCCCTGACGGGCCGCGAAAGGAGGCTTCGTGCCAGAACCAACCTTTGAAGATTTATTCCCCGCTGCCCTCGTGACCCAATTCAACCTCCATTACTCAGGAATTCCCCCGGCGAGCCCCGAAAGGCAGGGCTGGAAGCTCGGACTTTCTAACTCACGGTTGTTTGTGCAGGACAGGGTGGTCTGGCGGCCGGCGAGGGAATTCCTGCGCTGGGAGCGGGGCCTTCGGATAAATATACATCCGCCTGCAGAGGGGCTTTATATCTTACATGTCATTAGCGGGAGGGTCTCCTCGTGAGGGTCCCCTTCTCCCCGTGTTTAACTCTGCAAATCCCCCCACCTTGCCTGACGCGAGGGGCTTTTGTGCCGGGCGCTTCCCTCCAGCCTTGGAATTCGCTGCCGACTTTTAGGACTGGAAACTGAGGGGGGAATAAAGAAAAAAACACAACAAAACAGGCTCATCTACATTATAAAACCGCAGTGTCTCGCGGGTGGGGTGAGAAAGGCGCCGCTCGGACATCTGCTCCGGCGAGGTCCCGGGAAGCGCCCGGCTCCGTGTGCCCGGGGTTGACGCCAAGTCGGAGAAAGCCGCAAGGAAATATGCAGGGGCTGGAGAGGTCAGCGCGGTCCGGCCCCGGCGCCTTATCTGTGCATCGCGGCGCTGCCCCCGGCCCCGGCGGCGACAGGAATCCAATTTAGCACTAAAAGCTCGGAGGAAATAGCCTGGGAAGGAGCTGTAAAAACGTCACTTGCGCCTGGTCTCATTACGCTGGCGAGGGACGGATCTCTCCCGTCTGGCTTGGGAAGAGCTTGGGATAAGGGATCTAGCACATTCCCGAGGCGCAGGGGGAGCAGCCACTGCAGGGATCGGCCTTTGGGCCAACCTGATCACGTTGTGGCTGCTGGAGGGAAAATCAAAGGAGGAAGCGTCATGGGAGCAGCCAAAGCTCAAACAACAACGCGCGGGTCCAAGCAGAGGCTTCACCATCACCGGGACCTTATAAACATCCATCTGCATGAGACAAGGTGCTGCAAACGCTGCAGCACAAAATATCCATGTCACTGCTTCCCTCTTCCAAAGGGATCAACTCTGCCCTGCTCCGGGATGGGGTTTAGGTCCCAGCACAAACTTGTATTGGAGAACAGGGCTCTCCCGGCCCGCGTGCGGAGACAGCAGGGAAAATCCCTGCCCTTTGCTCGCGGAGCCGGGAAAATGTCACCGGCTCTTCACACTCACATCCACTGAGCCTTTAATCTCCGAAATCAGCTAAGTGCAATAATTAACGATCTTTCAGCCTAAAAAGCATCAAATCAGAACGGCGGCTTTTGATGTTGGCTTTGAGCGAGTGCAAGTGACCCCAGCAGAGCAGCCCCGATGTCCTCGCCAGCAGGACACACCGCAGCCCCAACGCGGCCCGAGAGCCCTCAGGCTCTGCAGAAGGGCCCTGGGGCTGTCCCGGCATCGTCCTACCCCTCCTCTTCCTCCGTGTCCCCTAGGAAACGAGCTGCAGAAATGCGGCTGGGCGCAGCGGGGTGCTGCACGTGAACCATGAAAAGAGCTTTACTTCTTCCTGGCCACTGCGGTCCTGCCGGCCGGGCCGATTATTCCATTTATATACAGGAAGGCTACACTGTAAATATGCCAGCATGGTGTCAAACAAACCTCAGAAGTGGTAAGTACCAGGTGAGAGGCTGGAATGTAAAAACAACCGTGTTTTTTTTTTTTTTTTTTTTTTTTTTTTTTTTGGTGGTGTGTTCTAAGTGCATTGGCTGAATGTCTAAGCTGTTCTAGGAAAGAGCTTCAAAGTGGCCGTCACTCAGCACGGCACGGACCGCGCGGCGCAGCAAAGCAAAATTCACTGCATCCTTATCCAAAGTGTTGAGCAGGTCCTAGCAGACCTCCTGCAAAGCCTCTCGGGTTTCATCCCAAACCAGTCTCCCTCAGCAAGAGCTCCAAAGACACAAACACTAAATCCCAGGCAGCTACACCACCCGAGTGCAACACTGCGCGCTCAAAATGTGGATATATCTCCCCAAAAACACGGGGTAGGGTGAAAAACACTAACTAAGCACCTGCAGATACACGCAACTCTAACACAGCCCATAGAATCCAAACAAAACCAGGTATGTAGAAGGCTAGAAAAGAGCTTCAGTCCCTTCAGCCTCACAGGATTTAATTCACCATGGGCTCTCCTGGCCCTTCTATGAGCAGAAGAGATGCAAAAGCTGTGGGAAAGCACTCACATTCCTCTGGCTTGGTCCAAGGAGGCAATCCCATGAAAAAAACAGTCTCTTTTAAGCTCTATCCATGCTCCTAAAGCCTACAGCTGGTCTGCAGCTCTCCAACCCTAAATCTAGGCACAAGGAAGGTGAGAAGGTGGCTGAGAAACGGGGAACCCAAGTACGTTCACAGCCCCAGGTTGCTCAATCGTATTCCTGGTAGACACCAGCCAGAGCCGTGTTGCTTCCGTGGCATCAGTGCCAATTGGCATTTGCATCTTGTAGCCCTAGGTAGGAGATCCTCAGGCTCCTGAGATTGCCTAAATAAATCACATTACATGGGATGTCCTTGCTCCCACCTGGCCAGACACTCAGCAACTTCTCTCCAGTAAAAATACAGCACGTTGGCAGCGAGACAGAGCAACAGATTAGATCCCTTAGGAGAAAATAAATAAATAAAATGGACTATTGGGTGTTTAAGAGTCCTTGATTTGAGGAGGATGGGATTGCAGCTCAATTTTATCAGCTGCTCGATAGGCACGTTTAATGAACTCCACTGCCGGCTGTCTCTCGACTCCGACACGGATTAGCATTAAACTGGGGGAAAACAAAGCCATTTGATGGAAAAACGTGTGCTTGGAGCATGTGAGAACAGAGACCCCTTTGACCTCCACAATACTATGGAAATTTGGAGACAGCCCCCTTATATAAAGTCCCCAAATATCCCCAGATTGGAGGGAAAAAAAAGTCACCTTTAAGCCATCTATTCCCTACTAAAAGCTCCTGGTTGCCTAAATTGGATTCAAATGAGTGTATTTACATTTGCAGCAAGAAGCTGAAGTCAAGCTGTCAAAATGTCACTCTGTCACTCACATTTTCACTGCGGCCCGTCACAACACGGGGACGGTCCCCCCTGCTCCCGACAGCTTCCCTGGACACAAGGGAATGAGTGGCAGGAAGGACGGCAGCTTCGAGGACGTCTCGTAGTGGCATCTGGCCGCGAATCCTGGCACGCCGGGCCCTTATTGTCATTGGCCCCCAGCCAGGCGCTGCCAGGACACAAAAAGTCAATTTATGTCAGGATTTTCCCTGACTCGCTCCCCACCGTTTCTCCCATTTTTTAGGGGGGACAACTTATTATGAAAGCCCGTTCGTGCAACCCATTCATCCTGATTAACATTCATGGCAGGATGGACACTGAATTGCAATGGGTCGAGAGTACGTTCACCTGTGAAAAAATAGCGTGTTATTAATCTGGGGCCATGTATTTTATGTCAGGCATTACGTGCAAGCTCCTGCTTTCCTTTAAAAAAACAGCCCATGGGAAAAAGCAGTCTTTAAATCACTTAGGGCCATAAAATCCTTCTCTCCTAGCGAAATTTCTGAAGGTAGCAAAAAAATCTCCAGAATGAAAACAAATTCCAAGTGAGAGCAAGATTTGCCATGTGAGGCTAAAGATTCAAGGGGAAGCACCAGTAAGTTACTGCATTTTGTATCATAACGGGGCACAAGTGGCTCGGTTGGGATGTGCCATCTCCATCAGTCTTTATGCCAAGGAAGTGGAGTTGGAGTCCTGGAGATCTCCAAGTTGGATCTGGGAAGGGATGAAGGAATCAGAATGCGAAAAGGTGCACAATGCTATTTGAGGTGAAGTTCAGCCCACAGAGCAGGACATAAAGCGACAGTTTGCGCCCAGATTGCAGCCTGGCACGCTCATCCGGAATGGATGTCACTGCACCCACTGCTATCACCTCCTGTGGTAACGGCTGCCCAGGGCTGGCATCAGCAACAAGAACGTCCCCTGTTTCATTAATAAGGATTAAAAAATAAAGCGGCCCTCTGAACAGCCACGTCCTGCCCTTTTCTATTAATTGGATGGTTTGGGCCCATCCAAGCCAGGATCAACGAGAACTGCCCTACAAACCCACTGCTCCTGCGAGACGCTGCCCTCGAGCCCGTATCCGAAGCACAAATTGCAGAGAATCAGATACCTTCACCCTGCACCAGCAGGGAAAAAGGCAAAAAAAAAAACCCCAAACTCGAACCCGTTAGGCTTCCTACCGCGATTCCGAAACAATAGCAATTACAGAGTCGCCCATTCATATCTAAAGGCTTAGCCGGCTACAACTTCCCTCCGGAGGCTAAAGACATTTCATCGAAGCAATTACGTTTATGTAGCATTAAAGCACTGGCTTTAAAGCCAGGGCAGCTGCCTATTTGCAACGAGAGCGGGTAACGAGGAGCCTTTGCGCCCGGCTGCGGCTCCTCCGAGCAGATCTCGGCCCGTTTCAAGGCTGCTAAAGCCCACACGCGGGGCGGGTTTTGCCGCTTCGTTTTTAATGTCATTGCACTCGCTCACCCAAGGGAGCTGCCATGCAGATTGGAGCCGGTTTGCATGACAAGGGAGCAAAATGGCAGGAGCTCAGGGGGTTATTGAGCTTCCCCAGTGCGCACGGTCTCATCTAGGAGCTCTCCGGCGATGCTGCAGCATCCCGACTCGGAGCATCGTGCAGCCCTGCGAGCCCTGGCCCTCTGGATGGCTAAAAGTGAAGGGTTTCTAGTATTAGATTCATGGAGAAAAAGCTTGGAAACACAACTTAAACGTAACACAACAAAAGTCAAGAGGTAAGCTAAAGGAGATGGCAATTTGTTATTTTTTACTATGGGGATTTCAGAACCGGTGCAGTGGCTTTGGGAGAGGAAGGGCAGTCTGTCACTTTGATCCCCAGTAGCTGTCAATACAGCACGCTATTTATTTCCGTGTTTTCCCTCGTCTTTTCCTGCAGGAAGCAAAGCAAACATCCCACCTCTGGATCTCGCGGCATGCATCCCAAAACCAAACAGGAAGCCTTGGTGTGAGCCCCCCGGCTTGCCCTTCAGGCTGGTTCAGCCTGGCAGCATATGGGGCTGCCGGGAGAATCCTGCAGCAATTCCAGCAGCCACCTGGGAAAGCCGCAGCCAGCAGCATGGACACAGCCCTCACTCCCATACGGAGCGGGATCGCAGCCCTCCTGCTGGAGCTGGGCACACGGATGAAGAGCGTGGTTGCCTTGCATTGGAGCGTGGTTTCCTTAGCTCCAGGGCTCTCCTTGCAGGGAAGAGCCGGAGCTCTCACTGCTCTGCGCCAGCTCAGGGCCTGGAATGACCACCCAGCACTGGCAAGGAGCTGCCCGGCCTTGGGGACACTCAAGCAGTGGCCAAAACAGTGCAGGGAGCATTGCCAGGAGAGCTACTGCCACCGGAGCATCCTATGGCAGTGCCACTGGAGCATCCCATGGCACGTCCAGTGGAGCATCCTATGGCACTGCTAAGGGAGCATCCCGTGGCACTGCCAGCGGAGCATCCCATGGGCACGGAGCCCATCCCCGTCCCTCCCGCCTTGCCGGGCTGGGCTCCCGGCCGCGCTGCTCTGGCCGGAGGCTGAACTTGTTGCCATGGCAGGGGGAGGCATGCGTGGCGCGGCCGGCGTGGCGCGCGCGGCAGCTCCTCCACAACGGCCTTTTTGTTCTTCCTTTCCCACCGCGGCGGCCCCGTCGCCACAATGCGCCCGGCGCCGCGTTGCAGCAGCCTGGCAAAGTCCAGCTGACCGGAAAGCAGCGCAGCGCTGGGGCCGAGGCCGCTGCAAACTCCTGCCCGCGGCTCCTGCGGGCACCGCGAATTCCTGCTGGGCACGGCGTGGGAATGCCGGTCCCGCAAGAGGAGGCTCTGCCAGCGCAAACAGGGGCACGAGGGTGCCCAGGGCTGGAGGCAGGAGTCCCAAGTGGCAGGTTTGGAGCAAGGTTTAAAGCAGCAGCTCTCAGAGGTGGCTCATCCTGCCGATTGCAGCTCAAACCCGCTCACTCGCTGCGTGTTGGCCACGGGGCAGCATCCTGCAAAGCTCCCCGGGGCTTCCCTTAGCCTTCCCAGAGCCCTAACGGGCGCCTCTCCCTCAAGCACTAATTAATGGCACGTTTGGAAGAGCGCTGGCTCCCTGGTTTGTATCGGGAAGGAACGGCCCTTCCAGCCGCACGAGTCAGCAAGTCCGGCCGGAATAACGAGCCGGCTCCGTGCCCGGCAGCGCTGCAGAAATGAGCAGGGGCACTAGGGGCTCGCACTCACCAGATGGATGTCCAGCTTTGTTCCCGGCTCGCAGCAAACCCGGCACGCACAGTTTGGATTATCTTCATTGTGATTCTAATCAGCAGCCCTCGGCGAGGGACGGAGGGATCCGGCCGTGCTCGGGAGCTCATTAAAGTTGTCAGTCACCCAGGCTGCTCCGCAAACACTTTTTGGGGAGCCCAGGTAATCGCTCGTTCTTGGGGAGACCGAGTTAGCAGAGGGGAAACGGAGCAGAAGGACAAGGGTAAGTCCTGCTTCCCGCTGTGAGACATGTGAAGCGCCAGGATGCGTCGCTGCGGATGGGACACATGGGACAGAGACATCTGAGGGATCCCGACATCCTCCACCCGGAGGCTCTTTCGGCATCGACACCGGCTTCGGGCTCAGACACACTGTTTTTACGGGAATGGGAACCCAGTGGGTCCCAGTGAAGCCCCTTCACTCCAGCCAACGCTCCTACCTTCATGCCCAAGGCAAATCCAGCCCAGGAGGGAGATCCCAAAGCAGCGCATCCTGCCCTCCCACTCATTTCCACTCCCAAACTGCTTTACTAGCTGATTTTATCCGTCACCCATCGCCAACCTCGGCACTGGCAGTCAGCCCAGCCCGAACACACATTGACTCTGGCTTTTCCTTGCACCTGAAGCCTCATGTGAACCTGCAGCACGGCTCTTCGTTGCTCAACAAGGCAACTAACCCAAACTTGTGCATCCTCAGCTCTTCCCTCTGCCTCGTCCTCCATCAGGAGGATTCGCTCTCCCTCCACGGCCTTCGGCATCTGCTTTCCTCCTCTCCCTGCACCCCTCTGATCCCTCTCCTCGCCCTGCCTTGATTTTGAGCTCTTGCTCCAACAGGTTTTCCATGCCTGTCCTTCCTGAGAGCAGCAGGCAGGAAAATGCTGGTTGTTTTTCCCACTGAATGAGCACACAAGTATCGATCAAACACAGAGGAGGACGATCCCGCAGCTGAAGTATGCGCAACACTGGCAGCCTTTGCTGCTGCTGCAAGCACCACCACTCATTTCCACACCAGCAGCTTGAAACTATCTCTTTTGTACACCCAAATTGATCCTCGCTCTTAATTAGTGCTCTCAGTTGCAGCAAAATTTCATTTGTTTCTTCGAAACGTGGCCGCATCCATTGTCCCTCTCCCGTGACCTGTGAAAATTAGTCATTGAGCTCAGTGACAGTGGTAAGTGCAAAATGCAGCATCAAAGGGACATAATGGGGGCCTCTTAGGACTGACAAAAAAACGCTATTAATCAAGGCATGCTCAAGAGGTGCCAACTCACTGGGGCTGTGAGTGGCGCCAGCGCCGAGAACAGGCCTTCCCGCTCCGGAGGATTTCCCGGCGGGATGCGGGATACCTGTTGCCCAAGTCGCTCTGCTCCTCCCTGATCACCGTGCCCACCGGTGGGGCTCAGCTGTGGCACCCAGTGCTCGGGCACCTTTTGCGTTGGTGGTTTTGAAGGCGGAGGACGCGGAGGCAGCATGGGCAGCCGCAGCCCTTGTGCGAGCCCAGGGGAAGCATCGGCACAGCCGTTTGCCAAGGGTGACAGTATCACCCAGCACCTACCCTGCGATGGGGACGGAGGGCCCTGCGGACACATCTGCACGGGGAAGCAGCAGCACCCGGGTTAAGGGAGCAATTTTGGCAGGTTGAGCATTTCCATCTCAGAAAACCAGGCAAAGAGGTAAATCTGCAAAAATCCCAAACCTCCGTAGCAAGGCCGCGTGTTGAAACCCTCTCTTGCAAATCCGTGCCGTTAAGCAGAATCCCCCGGACTCAGCAAATCCCGAGGACTCTCACTTTCAGGGCTGGGCATTGAGCGGCCCACAATGGAGAACAATGCGGCCGGGTCGGAGCGGCGGATCGCGCCGCCGCATTCAGCGGCCATCTGGCCCAGCCGGCACCGCCGGCGCTGGGAACGGGCAGCGTCGCGGGTTCAGATTTAATCTGAGCCACTTATTGAGTGACCTCAGGCGAATCGTTTGACCTCCTTTTGCCTCAGTCAACCCAACTGTAAAATTGGGTTTAAAGCAAGAACCTCTCTGAAAACCATATGCCGTGCCTAGGAGGAGCGGGAGCAGCTCCCTTCCCAGCAAAGCCGAAATGGGAGCGGGAGCGGCGCTGCAGCTGCCTGTGCGCCCGGTCGGGATCGACGGCCGGGATCGGCTGCTCTCCAATCTGCTCCCCGCAGTCTCCTCTGGGAAAGCGGCAGAGTCTCCGTCAGCGGGAACGCCAGGATCCCGGCACTCAAGCAGATTGCTCTGCTTTTCCTTATTTTCTTTCCAATAGCCGGTAGCAATTGCAAGTTAAATTGCAGAGCTTTGAGGTGCACGCAGTGGCACTTCGCGTTATCTCACGAGCGCCCGCCAGCTCCCACCGGATCAGCAGGTCCCCACGGGGCCAGCTGGGACCTCGGAGGGTCCCTGGCCACCTACGGCCATCCCCAGCCTGCCAGGGAACCTATAAGGATAATAAAAGCCACACAAGCAGTGACGGTGCAAATCCTCGAGCGGAGGGAACGCGGGAGGGAGCGGGGCGGCCGGCTCAGGAGCGGGGACTTCCTCAGCTGTGCGCCAAGAGGTAATTGAGACAAATAACTCAACAGTGCTACCATTAATGAAATTCTTCTCATATATTTCCCCTGAGCTTTCTATAAATGACTAAGTGACATTACTGCCTGCAGTGCAAGCCCCTATACGAGAGATAACAGTGCCGCAGCCGGCGCGTCCGCGAGCCTCGCGCAGAAGTGCAAGATGATATTTAAATAACCGTCACGCTGCTGAGGAAGGAGCAGCCAAAAGAAATATGGTCTTATAATGCACTCGCGCCTCCAGATGAGCTCTGGCTGCTGTACAGACCCCGAGATGCACTGGGTGGGAAGTGACAAACTCCCTCTCATGCCCAAATCTGCTGCAATTTCCAGTGGAATCTCTGCAGGGCCCTGGGGACTCCTTGTGTTTGTACCTTTTTTTTGGAGCACACGACACGTGCAGAGCCTGACGCTGTGGGATGCGACAGCTCGGCCGGTCAGCGTGTCCGAGAGCTGATGGAGGGATGCGATGGCCAACACCAACACATGGCACTTCCTTGGAAAACTCACGGATATCTCCAGCACGCGCTTCCCGCTCCCAAAGTGGCCGGCTCCCAGCTTTGGGGCCAAGCAGGGCTCTATGGTTGGGCAGACATTCATTCACACACAGGAAAAGGCCTAAGCAAAGCCCTGTCTTTAAGGTCTGACTTGGTGTTTTGTGCCGGGACTCACAATCCGCATCCAAACAGTGACATTGCCCAGGAAATACCTTGGTGACAACTTGGGTGCCACCTTATTTAAAAAGTAATTTCAACTGCTAACTTCATAATGAGTGGAACAAAACTGTGTAAAAACATTTCCCACTCTAATCCGGGTTCGATCCCCCCCCAGTATGGCCTTCTTTTGTAATTACATCCTTTTGTGACCATGCTCTAATGCCTTGTATTGTGACCCATAAAATAATCAGCCCGCTTTGTCTCTCCCTAATCCTTTTAGACTTCCTTCTTGTCCCTGCGCTCCTCTAAATGCTGCCGTTATTTGGGCTCAGCAGCTCTTCCCACCACCCCCGAGCTGCAAAGGGGGCTGCAGGTTAAACCCTGGACGTGCCCTGCACAGAGGAGCCGAAACGACGAGAAGGTCTTTGCTGCTTTACCAACCCCACAGTTGTGCGTGGAAAACACCTTGCGTGAGTCTTCTCCAGTGTCTCCCAATGTTTTGGAATTTGCAGAAGACCTGGAGCCTCTCGGACCATGGGGATACTGAGGAAGAGGAGCTGCAGAGAAGCGGTGTCACATCTGCCTTGGCCAGGCAGCAAACCTGGGTGCTGAGGGTGGCCGAATGGGGCTGGAGCAGCAGGGTTTGGAGCAGGATGCGGAAGAGAATGGGATACAGGGGATACGGGGCGAGATGCAAAGAGTGCGGCTGCTTTATGAGCTCTTCCAAGGATGGGCAGTGCTCCGAGCGCTGGGCAGGACCATTCCCACAGGCTTCCACAAACATCTCTCACTCCAAGCGGCATCGCTGACCTTCCCTCTTCTCTTTCTTCTGCAGCACCAGATCAAACAGGGAAAATTGCTGCTCTCCGGCCGGATGCGCGCGGAGCCTGGTCCGATACCCGGCTTGATGGTGATTTCCAATTAGCGGTAACTGCTCGTTATCGAGTGCTGTAATCAATGGGGCTTACTCCGGCGGCGGGGTGGTGATTTATGATGATGCGGGGCCAGCTCCGTCAAACTGCAGCACTGGCCGAAGGGCTGCGAGTGCCGTGAGCCCGAGCGAGCCCAGATCAGGGCACGTGACGAGGGAGAGGGAAGGTAGCCGCATTTCAGGATGCTCCAAGGCAGGATGACAGTCCTCACTGTCACACAGCGCTCAGGGGAGCTTCCAAGCCGGGCACTCCCTGCTGCCATTGCCTCCGGGGAATTAAGATCCATGGAACTGATTTTAATTAAGCTCAGAGTTATGAGAAATTATGAAATTGTCATTAGGAGGAAAAATAAAAAAGAAAAGGAAATCTGTATTCAATAACCTGATCGGATTATAAAAACATGTTGCAGTTAAAGTAATGCACCAGGGTATGAGCAGAGGCAGTGATCAAAACAACACGGCCAGTGGGGCGGATAGGGCCAAGGTGTCTGCTCGAGGCATCGTGCCACATGTTCATACCTGGGCTAAAGGAGACTGCAGGGCCAAAACGGCACCGGTGCGTGCAGCAAACAGCCACGAAGCAAACACGCTTCCCTCGGTGTCCGTGATGACGATATACAGACATCCCCGTGATTTCAATTAAAGGCACTTCCTGTGCCAATGTCTAAACTGCAAATTACCACCTCCATGGATCCCAGATTTTGCCATCTCCATGGCTTGCAATCCCAGGATGATTTACCTCCTTTCCAGCACGAGGGGCAGCCCCCATCGCAGCGGCCCGGCCCGCGGGGCTCTTCGCGGCGGCCACCAGCAGCGTCTTCTTCCAGTTAAATTTCACTCGGTGCCAAATGTTGAAGTTAATTTGAAGCATAAAAATATGATATCCAGCCCACATTTTCTGAATGCAAATATGTACATTCCTCCGAGCCAAGAAGATTATATTCCAAGCAGTAGTACAAAGCCAGGGTCTGTAACCGTGATATGAGACTAACAGGCTGCCTTTGAAGGCAGCGAAAAGTGCAGCGGAGCTCTCAAGGGGCTCCGCTCCGTCAGATCCCTTTTATTCCTCGGTAGCTCGGCCTTGATCAACTTTCACGATTTTTGTTTGTGGAAGGGTTTTATTTCGCCCGGGCCTTTGTGTTCAGATGTAGAGCTCGGAGGAAAGAAGAGCTCAGCACCGGGATGAGGTTTGACCCCAGCGGCTCCGCAAGGCTCTGCTCGGCGCTCGGGTCCTTGCTCCACGGCAGCAGCACCTACTTCATCATCGTGACAGTCCCCTCATCTCTGAAAGGAGGATCCCTTGTTTCCCTCCCGTTCTCTGCAGGTCTGTGTGGCATCGGGACCCCACGTTTTGCACTGGTTGCACTTGGCCCCTTTCTCAGGGCTGACACGAAACGAAGCCTGAAGCCAGAACAAGGTGCCGATTATTTGCAACACGGTCCCTTTTTCATCCTGATTCACACCAAACTACAGCTACAAAAGGAAACGCTACTCAGGGACACAGGGTTCGCCACACGCATAGAGATGCCGGAGCCAAGATAGCAGCATTTACCGACAGCCCCCTGTCCCAAAGGAAATTCCTCTGGCTCTGAAGTCTCCTGTTCACGGGTCTGAGAGGTCTCACAAAGCGCCTCGGTCGGCTCCCAGCTCCTGCGTGATAGAGTTGCTCGCCAGAGGGGCTCCAAGGTCTAGCACCGCCACGCTGACAGGGCTGACATCCAGCTGCCAACCTGGCACGGACCCAAAGCCCTTGGCTGACGGACAACGTCGTTTCTTGTCCTCCTCAAAGGCCAGTCTTGCAGCTGGGCACTCGATGCGCTCAGGAACCGCTACACACTGGGGCTGGGTGCTCCCTTAGCCCGGGCTGGCGCAGTCAAGGAGCCCCCGGGCTGGGGGGCATCACCCAGGGATCCTGCCCCAGCCCCAAGCTCCACCATGGGCTTTTCCTGCCTTGCACCAGAAATCACGGGGCCGTTTGCAAACAAACTGCAGGTGGAACTAGGTGGCCATGCAAAGAACTGGCCTGTGAGCGAGCGCTTTGGTAAAACTGCTCTCTCACAAGCAGCACCTCGGTCGCACCACAGTCCTGTCCTTGCAGCCGATGGAAGCGATGGCTGAATGCAGAAAGGAGGTGCAGCTGCACCGCTGCAGCCCGCAGTGCCTCTTGGCACAATGCTGGCCCCAGCACCCCAACAGGAACCCCCGCGACGCAGCCCCACAGCCATTCCCGAGAAAAACCCCAATTCCCGGCAGGGAGCTGCAGGAAACCCGATGGGAGCAGCCGCTCAGTTGGGCAGTGCTGCCTGTCAAGCAGCACCCAGCAGTGCCACAGAGTGGAGTGGCTTCCGACCCACGGCAGGAGACACACGGACCGTGGGCTATTTCTCCGCTGGACTTTAATGCAATTCGCTCCCTGGACACAGGGAGTTTATGGCTGCAAGGCGGCTTCTGGCTCTCTGCCCCCAAGAAGGGTGATCCCCTTTCACCCTTTTCATACGGATCGGATGCCAGCCTGATTCCTACACCAGCTCCCTGCTCTTTTCTCTATAATCCTCCCTCCCAAACCATCCAAGCTCCCAGGCAGAGACCACAAGCCTGCAAACACCTTCCTGCACAGTCCGGGCTCACTGCCCCTCTTTGCTCATCTCCATCCCCACCCGCCACACAGGCAGCCTCCGCCAAGGGCGCTCAAAACGCTCCCAGCTCCACAACACAGAGCCGATGGATATGAAATTGGGAGGCACATCCCGCTGCCTTGGGCTTCCCAGGATTTGCTGGCTGAACCACACGGCATCCACGGCACCGTCAGTGCCGGGCACGCGGCTGGGACGAGCCCCACACTTACTCGCTGCCTGGATCTTGGCCTTCCTGCTCACCACGAGCCCGTACTGGTTTTGCGCCATGCAGTCGTATTCGCCTTCATCCGAGGAGCCGTCTCCGCGGAGCCTCTGGAAGCGGGAGACGTAGAGGGAGCCGTTGGCCAGCACCACGGCGTTGTCGCTGTCGGCGATGCGCACGCCGTTCTTGCGCCACGTCACGCGGATGGGCGGGATGCCCTCCACCTGGCAGCACAGGACCAGCGGCTGCTCCTGCACGGCCACGTCGTCGCTGGGCTCCACGACGAACGCCAGCTCCGCGGAACGGCCCGGATCTGCAACACGGAGGGGAGACAGAAGGGGAGAGTCAGCGGCAGGTCTGCAAGAGGCAACGAGAGCCAAGTGCTGCTGCACTGGTCGGAGCAGGAGACCTTTGGGATGTAGTGGCACATGGTGCTCAGCCCAGCACACCTTCCAGGGAAGGATTTGCCCTACAGTCACGATTAGACACTACAAAGGCAGAAATTAACCTATTCTTTAAAGACTAGCCCAAAACACACGTTGATGTGGAAGACAAAAAGGGATTGAGAATCAGAGGTCACAGGAATATCAGAAGGCCGTGCCCTGGAGACCGGGAAAGCTGTCTGAGTAGAGTCCTTGTGCAGCAGCCCTCAAGGGTGGAAGTTTCCTTGGGGCACCTTGCTGCTGTGTGGGCCCAGGACACAGCCCCAGGGAGGCTGCAGGAAACATTCAAGGGCAAAAACCAGAACGAGAAGGTGAGTGAGTCACTGCTGGAGCCGCAGCGAAGCTCCACGCGGTTCTGGCCCCGTCGCAGCCGGGTCTCCTCGCTCATTAGCAGCACCACATTTACTCACACGTCCCAAGACTCTTCCAGCCCCTCTCCTGTTGACGTGGGGTTTATGACTTGGGCAGAGCAAACACAGGACGCTGGCACGGGGTTTGAGCTGCTCCAGAGAGCCGCAAAGCATGAGGTTTTGCCAGGCTGCATCCCTCAGTGCCACCTTTTCAGCATTAACACCACGAATGTGGCCCACAGCAGCTGGCACAGCAGCCCCAGGGCACAGAGCCCCTGCGCACCCACATGCACAAACAGGCTCCCTCCAAGGCTCCCAGCTCCGCTGCACAGGTCCATCTTTCCCCTCCAGCTCCAGATCTCTTTCCCTCTCTGCAGGTCTCCAGGGACCAGCTCCCGGGGGCAAATTCCTCTTGGCAAATCTATCACCCGCAGCACACTCGCCTCCAACACATCTTCAACGCATGGCAAAAATAAGAGATGAGAGGAGACAGTTATCCAAAGCAAGAAAAAAAAAGTCTCCCTTTTTTGCTTTTTTGAACCCCGAGAGTTTTTCTTCTTTCTTTCTGTAAATCCCCACTGCTTTCTATGGCAACTTAAATTGGATTACGGGGGATAAACACTGAGTGCAACCTGAGCCGAGGCAGATGGACGGAGCAGACAAAGGCGGCAGGAGCGGAGCACGGCGGGTCAGAGGTGCTGCTGCCCAGGGACCGGCTCCAGGCAGCGGCAGGCACCCAAAAACACACTTTATTAACCCGTCGAGTCTCAAAACGCCAGGCTGGCTCCAGCCAGCCCGGTGATCTATCGCTCCCCGTGACTCCCTTTTATGAGATAGCCCTGGGGTGCTCTCGGTGAGTTAGGCTCCAGCCAGCACAAACCCATCAATTACTTTGTTTTGCGGTGAAAATTAGGGAATTAGGCAAATGTTCGGCATTTTTCTGCAAAGCGGCCAGAATCTCAACAGCATCTTCTGCACCGGGGCCCATTGCCCACGTGGGCACTTCTGGGGGTCACATAGGATAAGGTCCCTCCTACCCTACTTGCACCAAGCAGGACTTATAAACGTTTAAAAATTGAATAAACTTTCAGGATAGGCCAACAGGCAATCAGAAAACGATTGTAATAAAACAAACGCTCCGTCTCCCCTCAGCTCCCCGGTACCCTTACATAAAACAGCTTATTATTATATGTACAATAAGAGGAAGGATCAACATAATTACAGGCCCTTGCCACAACCGCAGTCATTACAAGAAGCGTCATTAAGGCCTGTGATTGGGATAATCACGTTTATCCCGGCAAACGTTGGCTCTGGAGCGGGAGCAGTGGTGACACCCGCGAGCAGGACGGGTGCTGGGGTGGCCACAGCGCCTCTTTGGGCAGCAGATGAGTCGATTTTGGGGAACTCGAGCTCTGTCCATGGACCCCACGTGCTAACTCACCTCAAAAGCCTCTTCTTTCCCCAGACATTTCAACGCAAAGAGGAACCTGTTGCTGTTCCAAAGCCTCCCCATGGCACCAAAACGGCACAAACCTCCCTCCTGGCAGCCCGAGCAACACAATCCAGGCAAATATTTAACAAGAACTACTCCCCGTGTTGATCCGGGAGACCGGCATGCTCGGAGAAAGCAATTAGCACTAGTGCTTTCAAACCGAGAGGTTTATATAGCACCAAGAGAAAAAAAAAATCAAATTAACGGGTAGCGTAAAAGACGCTTTGAAGTACATTCAAAAAAAAATTTTAATTACTTTTTACTCGACACTGTGATTCACGTTCAAAGCTTCTGAGGATCCTGCTCCTACTCTAGCACTGTCCTTTTCCGTTTGGGAATCACGGTGCTGGCTCTTCTCTGCATGATGCCCGTGTTGCTGTCCCTGCTGCACACGGGGTGCATCAATCACCAAGGGACAGAGGGACCCACCAAGGACCAAGGTCCTGCAGTGCCACGGCCATCGGGAAGCTCCTGCTCGGGAGCACGAGGGGCCAATTTTCCGCCTCGAGATAACGCCCCGCACATCAGCAACATGCGGCCACCGCCAAGATCCTACTTCAAAATCAAGCCAACAGAAACCGCCTCTGCACCTCCAGCTTTGGCAGCTCATCGTGACAAGTCTCGGACCGAAGGAAAGCACCTGGTGTCGCCGCAAATTCCCTTGAAACAGACCCAGGCCCTAGCAAGGAAAGGGCTGCACCGCAGTAAAGTTGGCTCTTCGAGGCATCCAGTAAAATTTGCATCTAAAGAGGAGGAGAACAAACCATACCCGGCCCAATGTCTTGCTCTGCATTTGAGCTTACTGGCTGCACCGTTTTCATTGCCTTCTCTTTTGGACAGGAGGCTGCATCCCACAGGGACACAAGGAAGGGCCCAAGGTGCTGCAGATGAGCGAGTGCAGCCCAGGCAAACCCAGGAGGTGGATCCTGAAATAGAGGATGAGCAGGAAGCGGCTCCCCCAAAGCTGGTGGCAGAGCTGGAGGATGGTGCAGAGCAGCTCCGTGCACACCGAGGCACCGCCGGCGCGTTGTTACTACCCTCAATGCGTCACTGTGCTTGTCCCACGTGCCCAGAGAGCCCCGCTGATCACCACCGTGTTGCAGGAGGCACCGCGACACAAACACGGAGTCAGAAACAACGAGGGATCTGCAGCAAAACGCCCGTGGGCAACAGCAGCCACGCGAAGCGGCAGCACCCGCCACAGCCAGCACCGTCCTGACCCAGCCTTGGCTCCGTGCACACCACGAGACACGAGAGGAAAAGATAAATAAATACAGGCAGCAAATCCTTGCCCTGAAATTCCGGTTTTAAATTACCAACACAGGAGCGGGTCTAAGCGCACGGCTCCTCCGGAGCGCAGAGCGATGCGGCAGCGACACTGGATCTCCCGCGAGGCCGGGAAGGCGGCGCGGGGCGCTCGCCTCCATGCCCCTCGCTTCTCTTAAACTGCAGTTATTGACATGTTTGCCTCCTAAACCACAGGTTTTATATGCTTGCCAATAACTGCTGCACATGTGTAAACAATTATTTTTATTTTCCTGCAAAAGCAAAACGTTACATATTCTTTTGGATACCCCGACGCGGGAAGGTTTTCATGAGCCCTGCTGCATAATTTATTAGTTTCTAAACTCTGTAAAACTAAAAACTCCAGTGAAGTTCAAATAACTTGGTGATTTCAAAGTAATTTTGCATGGACTATTCCTGCTCCTGCCCGGTGTTATCCAGGGAATTTTAAATGAGACTTCCCATTCTGCAAAGGGGGTGCGGAGCTGTTTTGTTAGATCAAATCGAGGGACAATATCCAGGGTGAGAAGTCCGGTAGCACCAAGCATGAAATAACACGGGCAATCGGGGAAGGGGCACGGAGAAAAACATCTCCCATTCCAGCGGATGGGATGCAGAAGGCAGCAAGAGACATGGGCAGTGGGAATGGGAGGTGTGCACGACCCTGCATCCCACGTGTTTGCCAAGCACAGGATCGACAGCGCTGCACGGAGTCTCCATTTCATGCTACAAGGGACCGTCCACAGAAACAGTTCAGGTGGGGCAGGATAGAAGCAAACAGGATTTTGCATTTGCACATGTAGAATAAAGAGCGAATTTGCCACTGTTTGCAGCAGGATGGTGGCACCAGGAGCCAAAGCCAGGGGAGGACAGGGAAGAGGAGGGAGGAATCAGGTGGAAACTTGGATGCGGGACCTTTTGCAATTCCCAGCTCGCAGCCCAACACAGGATTTGCGCTGTGCAAGCAACGAGGCCGGGCAGGGAGCAAGAAGAGGTGCGATGGGATCAGCTGGGGATGTCCCAGTCCCCACACAGGGGGTTGCACGTGCACCCCAGGAGGGCCGGCACGCGGGAAAGACTCCGGTTTCCCATCCGGAGCCTCTCCCGGAGGGAAGCAGAGCCCGAGCACGGGGTTGAATTTCACGCGTCGCCTTTGAGTTCCACCACGGGGCTGATACTGGACACCTCATGTGTATTTTAAGAGAAAAGACGGGGCATTACACCAATTTGGAGAAAGCAATCCCTTTCCTTTCCCTTTTTTTTTTTTTTTTTTTTTTTTTGCATAAAAAAACCACAAAGCCACACGGAATAGGAATTAGGGAAAGCTTACAGCTTCAATAATTTAGCAGCTAAGCCTGCTTAAATATAAATGACAATGTTTAATTCCGAGGCTGCTACGGAGCGGAGCCGGGGAGCCGCCGCGGTGCCGCTGAATGCAGGGCTCAGCGCAGAGACAAAAGCTGCCCAGGACACGGAACAAAGAGCTGCGGGAAGGGGGAAAAACGGGGGGAAAAAAGGAAATGCTGCCTGGTCGCTGAGCCCCCTCCTGGTGCGCCGGCGCTTTGGGAATCGCCACGCCGGGGGGGAAGGCGAGCGCGGGTTTATTAAATTCCCCGAGCACAGAGCCCTGCTGCTAACGGCATGCAGAAGCCCGGAGCGGGGAGGGAAAGCGGCGTGGAATGGGAAAACTTTTAAGCTGCAGCTCTCCAGCAAGGCAAAACAATTCCCTTCCCAAAGGGAAGCCGCCGACCTGCAAGTCGGCCAGCGAGCAAGCATGATAAACAAGCCACAAACTTTGAAAAATTCCCTTCCTTTCCCCCCGCACCAAAACAGTATTTTTTCCATCCTTCTGATGGCACCACGAGGAGTCTCCTCTCCCCGAGGATCCCAACCGGCCCCCTTGCACTCGCTTCCCGGGAAACCCGTGTCTCCCAGGGGCTGCACAGGTTTCTGCCGCTGCTCGCGGCTCTCAACCACGTGGCCGCAGTTGTGATGGGAATGCGGGTTTCCCGAACAGCCTCCCGTCAGGCGGCTCCTCTCAGATTCACCCCGCACACGCTTTTCTCCCACTGTTTCTTGCCAAACTTCATCTTTTCTTCATTTAAGAGGCCGTTGAGCTACCACAGAGCAGGCGGGTGTTTTGCTGCCCAGCAGCATCCTCTCCCCATTCCCCGGCACAGGGGCAATATCCCACGCAGCGGCTCCGGGGGAAAATCCCTTGGATGCTTTTGCAGCAGCCCCGCTCCGGCGGGCGGTGTCACCATCGGGAACCCAGGCAATATTTTGGGCTCCCGACGCCGCAGGTCGCTACCTGCGATCGAGCTGCCACCCTGTCCCCTCCGCGGGCTCCTCCCGGCCACAACGTGGCTTTGGGCACCGCTGCGGTGACTCGGGGTGGCCCTGGGCACCCAGATGTGCACGTGCATCCCGCACGCACAGATGTGCACGTGCGGATGTACAGATGCGCACGGAGGTGCGTGCAGACCCCGGCACCGAGGCGGACGCGGGATGCTGCGTGTGGGGACGGGCTGGGAGCACCGGGGGACAATGTTGGGGACAGGGATGGAGCAGGGAGAGAGCAGAGCGAGCACGAGGGACCCCGGGGTGAGCCTGAGGCAGCGGGATGGAGCGTGAGGGCCCAAAGCAAGTGCAGGGAGGCAGGGGGTGAGCTTGGGCGCCAGGATGGAGTAGGAAGGAGCATGAGGGAGCAGAGCGAGTGCGGGGAGCCAGGGACGAGCCTGGGGGACCGGGATGGGGCGCGAGGCAGCACAGGGCTGGGGGCCGAGCAGGAGGCGCCGAGCTTGGCCGGGAGAGCCCGGGGGGACGAGCAGGAGGCACCGGGGAGGAGCGCGAGGGGCCGCGGCGGCTCTTACCTCCGCGGCAGCCGAGCAGCAGCAGCAGGAACGGCGGCAGCAGCAGCAGCGGCGGCGGCGGGCGCGCGGAGCCCGGTGCGGCCATGGCATCCCGGGCGCGCGGAGCCCGGCTGCGCC